>JBCJKH010019561.1:24602-37575 GCA_039877255.1 Loriculus beryllinus
GTTAATGTCATGACTTTCTCATTAAAAATTCCCGCCAAATGAAAAAGGGACTATATGGACTTGTCTGCACTCTTCCATGCTGAAAATGCACAAGAACGAGACTTTCTATGGAATCAGTCTAAATATTTTAATGTTTCAAGTTAACATATCTGGGTAAGACAGCAGTCTTGTTGAGAAGTTCCGTGTCTGTGGAAAACACTTGTGCTTAGGGATCTGAACTTCCTTCTGTTTGTGGAAGCAGACTGTTCCAAAAATATCATGCTTGTCAGTCTATGCAAATAATTGATTATTAACAATTTAGAAATAGAATTGTGCTCTTCAATGTCTTTTTGACCTTAAATGCCTCAAATGCTGTGTTCATCACTACAGTGGAAATTTCTCTAAACTCTGATGGGGAAGATATTCAAGTGTTTCATTTTGCCAACGTAAAATAAGTTAAAATTAATCTACCTTTCTGCTGTGGCTTTAGAATTAACCATACACTGTTTTAAAGGGTTGAAGGATGCTTGCCATACTGTCCCAAAACCATGATCCTTGATGAGGTCACACTTAAATGTGTTTATCCAGAAGACTGTAAGTATACTTTATTATGCTGGTCTGATCTTATAAATCACTCTAAAGATACATGGAAAAGTTTTAACCAAATGTAGATTGTATTTTTTCATAAATGCTTTACTACTGAACTTAGACTCCATTCTGAGTAATCTAAAACAAATCTCCTATGTCCAAACAAGCCATAGCTAAAGTTAAGTTCTTTAATTTCTCTAATATTGTGTTAAATTTAACCTTCTGTGGTGGCGTTATACTAATTGCAACTATATTTGACTGTATACTGTGCAAGTATATTTTGCATATAAGACAAAGATCCCAAATGGAAGAAATACTGCTGTGGTGAAAAGTTCAGACTTTTCAGCTTATGAGCCACCAGTAACAAATTCAGTGCAACTATTTCATGACTTCTGATGTGTGATGACACCGCATTATTTGCTTATTTTGGGAAACAGTGTTCTTTTAACATAACAATTACATTTAATACTGTCTTTTATTTTATTTTACAAGTTTCAAATTAAATACATTGGTTGATATTTGGTAGTGCAAAGTTACTTCACAGTATACTACCTTCCAAAGAGTTATTTATTCAAAATATTTTACTATTTTGAATATACTGAATTTTCAATAGAATTCCCTTGTTGCTTCTATAATTGCTCTGCAAAATCAAGGTTTTCACTAATAATAAAAAATTAGCTACTTCATTCGCAAAGAAAATTAGAAAACCTCCTGAATCAGCTGAGTTTCTCAAAGTCATTAGACAACCTGTAACCACTAGCAAGTTACCTTCTCAGCAAAATGATGCTCTGATTTGCTAACGTTTAAATTAGACTTGAGTAGAGATAGATGTTGCTATTTTGCTTTACCAGTAATCAATGAAAGACGGTGAAATATACTTTTTTTCTTTTTAGGCATACATTTGACACCTACAGAATCAGCAATTGGAACAAAACCTTCATTGCTAATCTCTCACACGGGTACTACCACAGAGTGTCCTCAGACACCTCCTTTATTTGTTACTTCAGGGACTAAGTCAACCCGTGCTGATCTGACAGGCAAAATAACCATGAAAGCAAACACAGCTTTAAGGGGAATGAGTATGTCGGCCCAGCCTGTCACAGACGCTTATTCATTGGAAGCATCTAATGCAGCCATCTACTTAACGTTTTCATTATCAATTACAGTGGAGCCTTCCGATGTACTTCACAGCATAGCCAGCCCTACTGTCCTTTCTGTACTAACCTCTTCAACAGATTTTCCAACAGCTCTTCAAGCCTCAGCAGTCACATCACGTAATGTCATTTCTGCTGCATCTATAACTTTCTCCATTACAATAGCAAGTCCAGCAACCCTGCTCAGTGCAAGTCCTTTTACAAGACATTATACGTTATTAGCACCTACTTCCCTAGTTGTAGTTCCATTTCCACCTGAAACATCAACCACTCAGCTAGTAACTGTTCCCTCCTACTTCATTATTGACAACTTTAACCTCCAAGCCATCTTATATCACTTCTGAGCTGTCTCCAGGGATTGGGAAGAGTAGGACTTGTTCAGTAAATCATTCTAAGGGAGCAGCAGTACCCTCTGAAGTGTCTTTTACTGTTTTGCTGGCTGGCAGAGCAACTTTCACAAGACATGTATTTCTTCTAGGTTCACAGCTGCCACTAAGCACATCTACTATATCTCCTATATCTACTTTGTCTGTTAGACATGGGTCTGGCATTGGTCAAACTGCAGTTCACCGAACACCCATTTCTGTACTGAATTCAGTCTCTCCTCAAATTCTGACTACTAGATTTGCTAACTTTGAAACAAGTTTTCCTCAATTAACCACTGTTTCATATTTTGAAATAACATAACCCTTGTCTAAAAGTTCTCTGATATCATTAAATGCAAGTTCTTTAGCTATTTTTTCTCCAAAGCCATTTTTATCTTTAGTGGAAATTACAGTTCTCAAGCAGGCTTCTCCTTTAATAAATGGCAGCGTTTCTTCTACTCTCCCCATAATGGCTGTATCTTCACCTCAAGTTGCTTCTCTATTTCCTATAAATACTTCTTTGGGTCCTTCTGTAACATGCACAGTATCTATAGCAGTGTGTTCTCTGATTATCTGCTTGGAACCAAAAACTATGGTGAATGTCACCATTGCCTCCGAAAGTCTTTACAAAGTGCCTTCCTCAGTTTCCACTTTTCCCATCAATCCAATAGTCCTTGATATGTCTATAGCAAGTAAAGCCTCAGCAGAAGAAAAATACATAATGCGCACTGATCCCTTTTCAGCATCATCCATTTCTAAAAAATCTAATGAAATCCATTATGTCTACAGTCTTCCCTCTTAGGACGCTGGTATTACCTCTAAATGCTACATTAATAACCACTTCAGAAATAACAGATTACCCAAGCTGTTCACAGACAGACATGAAAACTGACCTTTTGGTACAAAGTTCAGGCAATTTCAGTCCTAAAGATCCTTCTTTTACAAGGTCATAATCTTTATTTCTTATCAACAATTCTTGTTGATATTTTGTTATCAACATCAGTACAATTGTATGTGACATCTTCTTACTGCAAGTTCTTCATTGATCCCCACAGTCAGTAGGACATCATCATTAACACAAAATATAACTGCTACCCAAATTTCTGTTTCATCTTTGATACACAAGGAACCTCAAAAAGTCCAATTATAGACTTTGTAACTTCTGTAGATTCTTCTACATTCTTTTCAAACATAAGGTTTTCAGCCTTTCAGGAGTACTAAAATCATCCACTGTAATGCCCCCTTTTCCAGTGCCTACAACTTCTGAAGCCACTTTAGAAAGCCAGTCCAGTAGGGTCTCTATGTCTTCACCTCCTTCTAAGACCACTCGTATCTCTACTGTTTCTCTAGGAAAACAGAGCTCTTCGGTAAGTTCTACAGAAGAAGATGGAACAATATCAGCCACATCTGCTGGAATCATCACTCAATCCACTACACCAGCAATCAAGAACGCAACAGTGAATGCTACATCCTTAAAAGCGCCTTATATTTTTGCAAAAATATCACCTAGCTCTTCAAGCAGTTTTGCTTCTGTCACTACTGTAGCCTCTAGCATTACTACAAAACCTTCTGATTCTTTTGTCACCGATTTGGAGTTTTATATGGCTTCAGCTTCAGTTCCTACCACCACAGGAACATCCATGCATGTGTCACACAGATCTTTATTTACATCTGCAGTAACCCAGGCTTCACAGAGCACTAAAGAGACTCCAAAAATTATGATAATGAGAACAACTGGTACTACAAGTCCATTATCACAGACAACGAGTACTGCACTTGCCGCTTCAGAAGGAACTGGGGATGTTTTAGAAAGTGATCAGATTTCACATGAGCAAAGAAATGTTACCAAGACAAAGTCAACCACAACTGAGAAATCTTCCCTGTCTTATTTGACAGTATCTCCAGTTCAGAGTTCACCTTTCCAAAGAAACATAACCACAGTAAAAAATCTCTCAGTTTCTGGAGTCCCAGGTGTAATAATATCAGATTGGTCAAATATCCCAACACAGAAATCCATTAAACCTTATTTCAGTTTAACAGAGCCCACAGAGCTTCAGACCAGAACTGTAGTAGATTTATCCCATTATAGTGGTGGAATGTCTCTGCCTTCTTCTCCAGAGCCTGTGGAAACACAAAGTTCTCTGGCAAGCACAGAAACAATGACAGCTGTAGCTGACAAGGCTTCCTTTGGTACAGTGATGCATACACTGATGTCTACATCTTCTGAATGTGTGGTATGATCAGTTTTACTTGCCCCTATGTGTCAAAATAGATACTGCTTTGCAGTCCATTGTGTTATGCTATGTATGTAATACCAGAGCTTTAAAAATCTCATAATTTTGTTTTCATTTGTCTGTTTTAAAATGCTCAACTATTCTTAGATGGTTGCAGTATCGCTGCTCCTATATTGCCCTAGTATATTCTGCAACTTGGATGTAAGACTTTTAAAACTATGTGCTGATTCTAGATAGGAAAATACATTTTTGAGCTGCAGACAAAACCATAATCCATTGGATGGGATTTTTTCTGCATAATCTCACTCCACCTTTCCTTTTTCCATTTGATTCTTTGTTATAGGGTTTAAAATAATAAGAGTGGATGATCCTGTATTTTTTTAAAATGCTTCAGATTATTGCTAAATATAACATGTAGCCTCAGTGCACAATGTTTTACATAGAATATTCCACCAAAGCTAGATGGAGCAGGAGAGGTGTGGGTGTAGGATGTGCATCCTTGTCACCTGTCACAAAAAAGCAATTAATTCCAAAATAACTGATGAGGAGTCTCGTAGTCATGCTGATTCTGCCTCAGAGCAGAGTAATGAACAAGTGGTTGCTTGGACTGTGTAAGGGCAATGAATGTAAGGTTGATTCTGGTTGTTTTTTCCTTACATGACAGCCAAGATACCTTGAACCTGTTGACAAATGTAGCCACTATGTATGTGTTAATATGGATTGGATATTATACAACCTTTCAAGGAACTGCCTTAAGGATGTGCAGAAGCCAGACTGTGGTTTTCGAGGAATGCCAGTTCAAGTTAACTCTGATAGTTGTTGCCCAGAATGGGAATGTCCTTGTAAGTCACTGTTTTGTTTTTAAATACAACATAGAGCCTTGATCTCTAAATTTCAAGTAATAAATTAAGGGATTATTACAGTGGGAATATGGGTTTGAATACTGACATGAATTTAAAGGAACTGTTCATCAGCAGAACAGAATAAAATATATTGAAACTTTTGGTACCTTTGAACTCAAGAGAGTAAAAATTTTTCTTTTCAATCAAAAGGTTGAAATAAAATCTGCAACAAGAACACAGCATATTCCAGCTGACTCTCTTTTCAGAATTTCTATCAGTAAAAATGTTCAGATCTCAACATTTTGTGAAGGAAACAAATTAAATACTGTCATTTCTACAAGACAGAACCCCAACATTTCAGTTAGCTCTAACTGCAGTTTTTACTCAGACACTGCAGAAACTGGCAGTTTCTGCCAAGGGAACAAAAAAGCCACAGAGAAGTCATATTAATAACCTTGCAGCATAACTGAAGCCCGTATTGCACTTTAAAATATCTGTCTCAAGATAGGACAGATCAGTATTTTGTTATCAGTAGCTCAAAAATGCATACATTTTAATGCATGAATTTTATTTCACAATGTACAGATTCAGTGACCTTGACTGTAAAACATTGACTTAAGTGAAAATTTTCGCCAATTTAAACTTTTACTCTTGGCACATAGCAATAGGTTAAACTATTTCCACTGAGCAATGTAAGACAGTTGCTTCTGCTTTTGGTTCTGTATGCTGTCTTCAGAACAAGGTCATCAGTATATAGATACGAACATTCAGAGAGAGAGTGAGCAAATACTGCTAAATTTGAATGGTTTTAGAAATGCCCTGTATATGGTTTTGTGGTAATCTCATTAAATGACAGTTCTTTTTTAGGTCAATGTTCTGTACTGTCTGAACTGAGTGTTATCACATTTGATGGAAACAACATAGCCCTCTGTAATATGGCTTCCTACATTTTAGTCAAGTTACCAGGAGAAATTATTGTTGCTCATATTGAAAAATGTCCTGCTAATCAGGTAAGATTATTGCATTTCTGCAATAATTGTCATAGTTTCTTGATTTTTTGTGTTACAAGACTGAAATTCTGCTAAATTTTATCAGTTAAAACTTACAGATAAAAGCCATATCCTTTGAAAAATTGCAAGTTATTTAATATTTAAGGAACATGTTAATCATGCTCTCTAGATCAAAGAATTTTATCTCAGGTTAAACAGTAATTGTTGTATTATGTTATAATGAAATTCAAATGGAGGTTCCTTTTAACTTAATTAGGGTGACATCATAGCTTCTGTATCTGCATGTCTCCATTCAGAATCTTTACCCACAAAGCTTCCCGAGGACTTGAATTTATAATTTACAATATAATAAAAATACTAAAATACTTTGAATAGCCACTGAAATCTGTTGTAGTTATTTCAGGCAGGTATTAATGGTTTTGGGATTAGTGTGAAGAGCTGTTCTTTGTAGTTGTCCAACTCACTGCATTGCCTACAGAGGGGATCCAGCCATTTTATTTTTAGTCAGTTTAGGTCAGGTCAGTCTCATCCTTAGGGTCTTTACATACACCCCCTTTGCACTGTCCATAGTACTAATTTATGTAGCCTTGGAACAACTGGCTTACATTTCCATCTTCAGTTTGTGGATAAAGAAATTTCTGATGAGGAACTCCATCATCCTTTCCATCCCTATTTGCTCTCTTATATACTCTCACTGGGGGAGCTGTACACATGAATTTTAAGTTCTGAGTCTTACAGTGTTTTAAAGGTTTTCTTTTAAATTTCTCCCTTCACTGTTTCTTGCTTGCAGACTAAAGGTGTGAACACAGCTCACGGAAGCAGATGAGCTTTAGAAGTCTGTAGCTGTGGTTCTCTAAGAAATACTTTTCTGAAGGGGCCTTGCAGCATATGCTAAATCTTGTGGTACTGATAATGAGTTGCTGTCAATGTTAAAGCTGTTCAGCTAAAAGCCAGCTGAAGTATGGTATATATGAGCTACATCTTGTGCAGGAGGATGCCTTGGTAAAGCAGCAGTTTTATCAGAGTTAGGGCAGGAGATTTTATTGGTGTATCTGCTGTATTTTTATGTATTTTTAATTCAGCTTGTTCAAATCATGGTTTTATCTTTTCTATCTTATTTTCCACATAAATCCCTTTGATTAAAATCTTTAACAAGCAAATCAAGCTTCTAAAAATAGTTCATAGAAATTTCACAAAAATAATTCACAGAAAGCTGCATTAGCTAGGAAATGTGTATTTTTATTATTTATAAGGAATATATTAAATTAGTTCAATTATACAGCTGGTTGTAGAACTTAAAACAAAGAAAACAGTCAACTTATTTTTGCTAAATAAGAATGCTGCTGATTATTATTGCACTTCTAATCTCTTTCTAATGTTTTTCAGAGTGCAAATTCAATAAGAAAACTAGTGAGTACTTTTTTCTTTTGCTAATTATAAAAACATCATTATTTCACATCTTGAAAAAACTCCCTATGGCACCGATACACAATTAGAAAATAAATAGCAACTGAACTTGTTTGTGACTTTTCTTTTAAGGTTCCTCCCGCAAGCACTTCTGGGCTCTGTTTTAAGAAATTAAATGTAACAACAGGCACATACCAATTACTTATCAATCGTTTAGCAAGAAAAGTGAGTATATGTCATGTATATATCATGTGCACACTTAAAAGATAGCTGAGAGCTCATCCTGTTGTAGAATGCAATAGGTTAGATTTATAATGGATGCACTATAGGATTAGGATTACTTTTGCTGTTCAGGTTCCCAGTAATTCATAGCATGCTAGAAGCAAAAAATATACATTTCTGACACCATGCTCCACTTATATGGCATTTACCCAAAATGAAACTTCAAAGTTCTTTTGAGATTTTAAAGAAGCTGCAAAAGCATTTATACTTGAGAATGCATTTCCAGAAAACCCAGAGTCAAACAGAAATATTCCAAAATTTGATAAATACTTAAGCTGCCTTTCCTGATAGTAGCAGGTGAGAACAGATATGAATGCGGGTGGAGGTTTTTTATTTTATCATGTGGTATGTGATAAGTAAGATTTATTGCTTCTGTAGTGAGAAAAGATTTCTGTATCTTTTTTTCTTATGTTTACTTCATTTGCAGTTTTAGGAAATGGCACTGACAGGAAGCTCTGTGACTTAAGTCCGGTGTCTGTTATTGTATGCGGCAAAGGCTGTAAAAAATATCTTCTGTTTTAAAATGTAGAGACATAAAATGCATCTTTGCCATATGTTTTTATCTCTAAAACATATTTGGTTTATTTTAGGTAGTAGTAGATTCTGTAATTCAATCATTACCATTTTCAAAAGAAGGACTGAGTATTCAGGATACTGGTGCAATGTATGTTGTTAATACCCCAGCTGGTATTAGCATCAAGTGGGCTCACATTACAGGCATCATCGATATACAGTATGGATTACACTCTAACACATCCATGAAGACAGAAGGACTTTGCGGTGAGGCTATGATTATTTTATATTTAAAAATTTCCCATTTAAAATGCACACATGCTTTTCGTGTCTGTAACCTGCTGTGCCTATAGCTCTCCTTGTGACCCCCATTAACTACACTGACAATCCTATTTAAGGTGGGCTTGTGCAATTCTATTAATAATAGTAAATCAGTAGCTCTGTTTCAAAGCACTCTGTTTTGCAGAGCAAGGAATGATCATTAGATTGTACCTAATTAACTTTAAAAAACTGTACTCAGAGAAAAAGGTAACCATCAGGTGTTAGCAGTGGCATCTTATCACTACGAAAATACTGATAAAAGGTATATCTTGGGAAGGGTCCAAGTCCCCTGAGGGTAGTGAATCCAAAGGGAGATCTGTTAAGGTTGGCTCTAGGGTCCAAAACTGTGCTGACGTGTCTCAGGCTTAAATGGTACTAAATTGAGCATGCTTCAGGCTTTCCTGATTGCCTTCTTATAACTCTGCTAGTAGGAATTATGTGGAAAATTGTAAGCAAATATTTGAGTTACTCTAATTCTATCATGCATGTTCACTTTCTGGTGCATTGTTATTTTACAGTTTACCCCATATTGAACAGGAACATTAACTTTTTATAGTATTTTAAACTGCTTTCAGTTTAAAAAGCAAACAAAAAAACAATACAGATATGGTTTAAATATAGCTGTAAACAAAATGAATTGAAAATCAAGTGCTGTATTCTGCTTGAATGAAAGTTCTCCTAGATCTACTGAGAGAAGGTGAGTGCTGGCTCTGCATCTTTTTCCAGTATCATGCCATCTTCTCTGTGGACACTGAAAAAGACTGGGATAAAATGAGGTCAAATGTAGAAAGAATTATAGAATAGTTACTCATTGTGCTATGGAAAGAAAGAGGAAGACTCTGCAGACAAATCCAACCTCTGCTGTGGAGTGTTGCTCTACCTGATATTTTGCCGTGAAGTCTGAAGCCTTTTTAGCGCTTCTTTTCTATTCTCTGCCTTTTTTGTTCCTGTCTGGGATTCTCCTATCCTCTCCTTCTCAAACTGAAAAACATGTGGGACTATGTGGCACAATGGCTTTATTTTTAAAGCTGTATTGATTGTGCAATTTTTTAGCAGCACCCTACAAATTCTAACACTAGCACAGTTTGTGTTATGGTATTAGGGCAGCAGCAAGAAGCAGAAGTATTAAGAATATTGGAGAATGGTGCTACCATCAAATGCTCTTTATGCAAATGCCACCTTCTGTGTTTTTCAATGCTGCTGAGAATAACAACCTGTCACGTGAGGCTGGCCCAGTCCTACAAGATTCCATGGAGGGTGTCAGGATACAGGGCTGTAAGCATGAAAGCAAGCACTTACGGTGTGGTTAGCAATGTGGAAAGAAAGTGAAAAAAGATAAAGGAACCTTGGTTAATTAATTGCTGGGATGTAAAACACTTTAATGCAGATTAAAATTTTGTCATTAAAGACTTGTTACACTCTCGTGAACCCAGGACATCTTATAGGAAGTATATGTTTTCACTGATTAATCAATAGAATGCATACAGTAATGAATTCAGGTAGCCAGTGGATGTCAGGGGTTTAATTGGAGTGTTTTCTTCAGTGGTTTTCTTTCCTAAGAGAGGTAATATGGCATGTTTGTTTGTACTTTGAATACGATGCTCTGTCCCCAGGGGTGTGTAATGGAGACCCTACTGATGATCTGAAAATGCAAAACAGGACCATAGTTACAAACATGGAGGAAATCGAAGTGTTCATTAGGAGTTGGGAAATTGAGAGATCACTTGATGTAACAACCAGGAGGCCAGTAAGAAACTGTACTGAAGATAACTGTACATACTGTATGGGACTGTTAAATGGAAACACTTTCATCCCTTGTCACAAGAAAGTGAGTATGAAGATCAGAGAAATTCCAGGTGCAAATTAATATTTATGGTTAAGAAAAGAGCAAGAGAGATATGTATAATCTTTATGTATTGCTTGTTTCCGTGAGCCGACAACTGGATGGGTGGCTTTAATACCTCTGTCATTTTAGCTTTAATACTCCTGTCATAATGTCTATTGTAAACATACATCTATATGGATCCTTGTGCTATTATGGTCTTTATTAAATTATTTAGTAGGCAAAGCTCAAAAGAGAGGCACCAGATCATCATCTCAACACAAGAACATTCCAAATAATAATTCAATTTTTAATAAATACTTGGCACGGGTCACTAGAACAGAAAGCCTCACGCTTCAGCTGCATACATCAGCAACACATGCAGCCTGAGACTGTTTGAACTGAAGACATTTCCAGTTAAACAAATTTTGATATACTCACTATTATGTTGACAGTTTGGTAACATTTCTTGCAGAAAGCATTATCTTTTGTTTCTGGGCACTGTACTTTCAAATAGGGATATTAGCTGTAGCACACAGACTACCACTAGAGGTGGGTAGTGCAGCACAGCTGCTTTCCTAAATGAGGAACCCCCAAATCTCTGAGGTCTGAATTACTTTCCCCATGTAATACAAAGTGAAAGGATTAATTACTCAAGGGGCCCATTCCTTCTCAGAGATTGATGTGTCCAGATTCTTGATTCACTTCTGTGTTCTGCCTTTCCATCATTGGTTTGCACTGTGATACTCTCCAGTTTTCATCACAGACAAATACTGTTAAAGGTATTGCAGGCAGCTGAGCCCCTTCCTTCAAGCTTCCAAGCCCTCTCCTCACTTTCCACAGGTAGAAAAATTGATTGAGTTCTGAAAGGAAGGGGTTAAAGACTTTTGTTTTTTGTTTGCTTGTTTGTTATAAGATTAATAGATATTAGTCACAGAAACTTAATGGGAGGGAGCAGTGATAAGCAGTTTGGAATCAAGAAGGGAGAATAGCACCAGCAGGTAGCAGAATGCTTTTCATAACTGTTTTAACACCTTTCATTTGAAAATAATTAAAGGGAATCTGAATAGTCAGAATTCCTGCTTCATAAATGCTTCCAAGAGAACTCTCATAGCCACAAATACAATGCAATTGCATCTTTTACTAGTTCATAGCAAAACATGATATAGCATCAAGCTGCCAAGGACTTGTTACATCCGTTAGAAAATTTGTTTTCTTTCACATATGTGACAAAGGTAGATCCAGAGTGGATAGAGCAAACTGTACTCTTCACAGGCATGAAGCAACTGGACAAAGATAGGAAACAATCATCAGGGCAATTAACTTTATGGCAAAGTGAGTGATTGCTTGAAGACTGCTGAAACCATAAGGAGAACTGGGATGCAGCACCATAGTAAACAGGAATAACCTGACTTTTCCACCTTGTTACAAGCCTATAAAAATAAGAACAGAAAAAAGATTGGTTGCATCACCTGCATTCAGACCCAATAGGCACAGGCTATTGGGTATTCCTGCAGACATGGAAACAGTGCACTCAATAATAATTCATTCGCAGCAGTAATTTATGGAAGGTATAGCAGTAATGCTTAGCTGAGATGGTGATAACTGCAAAAGTGGTGTGACAATGTCATTAGGACTGTCTTCTTGGCCTACTAATGAGCATAAAATAATTCTGTCATTTGAAGTTTTGCAGAATGAGTGTTCTGGAAAAAATGCAGATTTTGGCTTCAGACAATGTTTATGATTTTTTCCCTTCCAGCTGTATTATTTCTTGTAATTCATGATTTAATTGCAGAAAGCTCTTCCACTTGTTAATTCTCAATTACAATATGTTCCCAGGTGTCACCACAGGAGTTTTGTGAGAAGATGTGGATCAACAGTACCAACTTTTGGAATTATGAGTGTGATGCACTTTCTGCATATGTGGCTTTATGCAACAAGCACAATATCTGCATTAAATGGAGGACACCTGATTACTGTTGTAAGCAGATAGCTATGTTCTATATCCCAGAGTGGCTTTATACTGCTGCAGTGTTTAGTGATGAGTTAAAAATATTTTTTCTATTGTTATTGTGAGTACCATCTCATTCTATCACAGCATTAGTAAATCAGGGTAAAAGTTATTAAAATGTATTGTTTAAGTCAAAGTATCATGAATCAGTTTTAATCTTGATTGAATTAGTTTCTTAAAATACTGTTAGAAATATAAATGCATGCTTTCTATGATACACTTGCTTGTTTTTACTACCTGTTAGCCCAATTAAATGCTAAAAGAATAACAGCAGCACCCACTGCCTTTTTTTTTGTTACTTGCAGCACTGAGTTGTCCTGAGGGCAAGGAATACCAGCCTTGTGTGAAACCCTGTGAAGCCAAGACATGCTTGAACAAATGGTTTTATGAAGATTCTCCCTGTTCCTACTTAAGGGAGGACTGTGTTTGTAGAAATGGCACTATT
>JBCJKH010019563.1:0-10692 GCA_039877255.1 Loriculus beryllinus
AAAAGGGGAAAAGGGTTTGTTTTGTTTTGTTTCGTTTTTTTTTACCCTCCCCCCCCCCCAAAAAAAAAAAAAAAAAAAAAAAGATATCAATTTTTTACTTAGATATTTGGGAGGAGAAGAAGGAAAAAGTAGTTACCAGGTAGGAAAATGAAAATAGTAGATCTGCAGTCCCCTAAATGACAATAGCAGGGACATAAGTGTGCATAAAGCAGAATCCAAGACCTTTTTTTACTGCTCTACAGAATCAGGTAAGGAAACATATTGTGCAACAGTTGAGATACGACTATCTCAGCTGCAGACTGAGCCTAGTTAATTCAGCTTTTGAAAAAAAATATCCATGCAAAGCTAAAAGCAAAATGATCACTTGGTTTATTGGGTCTTGTCCTGCCTGACAAGTAAATGTTCAATAAATTTTGCAGAGTAAAAACAGAGTTAAACGTAGTTGTATATCACTTTCTCCTGGCTGAAGACAACCTGCTCTAGTCCCTCCTAGCAGAAAGCCCTGTATTACTGAGTAACTCTTGGTGTATTACAGGAGCATCTCATTGCCAGTTGCTGGCTGAACATAATGATCAGTTACATTTTCACCTATTCCTCTTCCACATCCCTGAAGTTCTTTCTTTGTCAATGATGAGGCTTTGCCCTGTCACCATAGGCAAAGGATAAAGAAGCAATCATTCCACTGGGGAATTAACATTTAAGTTACCATTTTTTCAAGTTGCATCTTGACTGGATATAGGTTAATAAAAAGGTTAGTATACCTTTGTTCTGATTATAGAAATCTTGCAGCTGATCACCAAGCATTCTAGTGGGAAAATCTGGTGGTCTTACATGAGAGGGCAGGGAAAGCAAAGTGGGAAGAGATAAAGAAGTAGAAAGAGCCATGCTTTAAATCTGTAATACAGTATACAGAATCCCAACATTTTCTCCCATGTTTATGTTGTTTTGTTTTGAAGATTTTTTCATATGGATTTAAAGGTAACAGCAACTTCTTTTAATATGAAACTGATTTGTCAAGGAAACAATAACAAGTATGGGTGAGAAATAATACAAAGTTCAACATACTATTTTATTGCCAGCCTATTTACAGACTGAACTAAAAACTTCTGGTACAGGCCACTGAAATTGAGCATATCATGATAAAATTTAATATCTTGACCCATGTTTTCACATGTGATATAAGGAGCATTGATGTCACAAGGTTATAAGCACCATTTGTGCTAGCAGTACACAAAAACTTGTGAGTGCCCTGTACCTTTTGGAAACCACCGGTACCTCCATCAGTCATCTCTTCTAGGAATATCGCCACACATGTTACTCATGTTTCTGGAAGCATGTCATATCTATTTGTGAGCTGGAGCTTTTCGAATATATTTCCATACTATTTGTTTTGTACAATGACAGAACTTGTAAACAACTCCCTGCTTCCAATAAATGTTGTAAACTCTTAATGAGTATTACGGTAATGAATCTATAGAGAAGGACATCTTATTTATATTGCTACCAAATTAAGAGTGTCATCAAAAAAGCAGTTAAGTAAAGTATGTAAAAACTACAATTATAATAATCAATCACTTCCGTAAGATGGCAAATATAGAGAGCATAGAGAAGCCCTCATATGGTTTACAAACTTCATGAAGACAGGTGCTGATAATTTGAGGTATGCCAAGATTATTTTTCAGGGAAAACAAATTAGGAATTTCTGTGTGAAAATAATTTTATGGGGGGATTAGAAGGTGATAAAGGGTGAGGTGTAGGGGAAACATGAATTAGCTCATTGTTGCCTAAAGAAGGGCTGTTAAACAATGCAATAAAGAATGCAGTGACAAACAAAATGAAGAATAAGAAAAAATCAAATATGAAACCGAAGAGACAGCTTTATTGTGTGATTTAAAATGAAGCTTTGTGGTTCTTCAAACAGGAAATGATCTTGAATTTGATGTTGTTAAAAAAAAAAAGAAACTGATAAAAAGATTCAAGAAGTGATCTGATGTGATTGAAGCAGAATAGCTGAAGATAATCTGATCAGTGGTGTTTTTTTTTACAGACACTCACAGGAATAGGGAGGTGGGAGAACAGAGAAGGCTGGTGAAGAAAGTTTTATTAAGTTATATCAGTCAAGTTGAGAGAGCACAGGATGAGTGAACCAAATGTGTAGCAGCTGGTCTTTTGTGATGAGAATGTGGGTTTCTGATGTTGGACAAGACAAAATGCCAAAATTGTTCCAGCAAAATTTATTGCATGTTCCACAAGAAATAACACACTTAGTTCCTTACACACTATCTCATTTGAGGAAGAGTTCATTAAAGACATTCACCAATATTTGAACAGCCTGTGAAAATGGTGTTTCAGAATGGCTTTGTGGGAATATACATAGCATCAGATCATTCCTTCCTTTGGGAAGGAAGGATTTAGTGAATAGTACAGAGGCAAATCCTGTATAGCAGGCTTAATCTTTCAGGTTTTCTTTCTTTCTGTCCTTGGCTGTTGTATAATTTCTATTGGTTTTTTTTTTTTTTTTTTTTTTTGCAGGTTCCCACTCCCCCCTTCCTTCCCAACAGGGAAAAGGAAAGAAAATAAATGTATACTCACTTGAGTCAGGAACTTCAGGTTTTGAGCCAAGTTCTTTCCAATCTTTGTATCCATTTGACTTACTTATGCTCACAAGGAGGCTGGATATAATAGTCATGGATTCAGTGAAAAGAGAACTTCATACCACATTATTTTTTAATGTATATTTTCTTTCATAATCACAGTGAAATATAGGAAATAAAAAAGTTGAGGTAGGTCTTATGATTCATAACCACAGTGCAGAGCATCCTACACATGTGCAGGGTTTATAACTTAAAAAGTTACATCTTCATCCCTAATTTTGAGGTCATACAGATGATTTTCTATATTCTTTGTTGGAAATATGCACCTGTATAATGCAGAGACATATCTCTGGTGCTTGCAAAAAGTGCCAGAATTGACAATTCTACAAGGGAAAATGTAAGTCAGTTCTCTGCAGCCAGAAAAGCAACTTGGGAAGCAGCATAAAATCTTCCCTGCCCTGCCAATATGCTCCGGTTGAAGGTGAGGTTAGTGTAATGACTCCAAGGACAACCTCTAGAGCTTAGAAAGGAATCTGTAGGTTGATCCTGGGCTGCCTACTGGGGCTGTAAGAGCGGTAGCACCAGTCAGTTACTGTGGCAGACCTTGTACTGTGAGTGCTTGTGCCGCAGCCTTCAAAGGTTGCCAGTTTGCTGCGCTTTTGGCAGAAGCCACAAAGCATCCTTACTTTTCTGAGATACAGAACTTCTGTTTCACTGAAATCTGGAAAGGGAATGAGAGCAGGAAAAAAACTGCAAGGACATGCAAGAAACCAAAACATTTTCACGACCTTTTTTTTTTTCCCAAGTAACTTTTTTTTTTTGTTAATTCCAAACATGGTGACAGTATGTTCACATCAAGCATGTGCTGTAAAATTGCACTTGTCAAGCATTTTGTTTGGCAGAAGTGCAGAGGAGGAGATGCTGAGCCAAGAAATGTTTCTCCTTTTCTCCCTCATAAAATGGAGAACTCAAGAACAAGTGGGAGTCTGTTCATTCTGTTATATTAGCATGTAAGGGACTGTCATTTTTTCCAGTACATACTTTCATTTTCAGATGTTTTCAAGTTAGCAGTGGACATTTGGTAGGGGCCGAAACTAGGCATTAAAAAAAGACACTGAAGGGACCATAGGGCTTCTAATAGCACATTGCTTTATGGAGCAAATCAATGTTTTTCAGATATTTTGACAGTGTCAGATTGTAACTTTTAGGGAACAAGGACAGTCTTTTCATTTTACTGGCTCACATTGCCCATCCTAATCCATGGCTGGAACCAAAAAGGCACTACAGCAAGACAACAACAAGCTGAGAAGCTGTATTCCAAATCACTTATAATAACAGGTAATATGTGTATTTATCAAAGATACCTCCTTTCCTCTACTGCTATTTGAAAATACAACTCCTTGCACTGCAGGAATGTGAGACTACTTGATCACTGCTCTCCTCTCAAGTCAACCTGATCGGGGAGGCAGTTTCATCCAGTGGTAGTTTCTCTGTAACAAAAGGCACAGAACATGAACACATTAACCCTTGGCGGGAGAGAATAAGGAGAGCAGTGCTCCGAGTTGTCTTACATTCCTGCAGTGGAAGGCGTACTTGCCTCCAGAGGACCCTCTGCAGGGCCTTCTGTGGCCTGCCAGACATCTTCAGGCTGTCACAGCCATACAGGAGTTAACAGAGTCCTAAGGAACTGACTGTCCTGACTCAAAAAATCAGAAGATCATGACAATGGAAACTCCCTAAGAAGCTCAAATAAGTATAATTTTATTGGCAGTGTGCCTGACAATACCAGCAAATTACAACTCCGAGATAGCTGTGTCCTCTGTGGACAAGTCCAGGGTGAAATTTTCATTGCAATTAGCTAGAACAAGATTTTTCATAGAGTTGCATTTCACTCATGATGAATATCTGCGATATATATTACAATATTATATTCCTTTAGGGACCAACTGTCTTCTCTCTACTGGCTTGTCGTACAGGCTTAACAATGCTTAAGTTTAGTCCCCTGAGTATTCCATTTAAACACATTCATAGTTTTCTAAATATTTTGCAGGGCAGATTATAGTACCTTAGTAATAAAATCACAATAACAGTTTCTAGCTGGTGAGAAGAATTTAAAACATATTTATCCTGAAAGAGTGTGAGGAAAGCACACATTACTGTTAAAAAGTAATAATTAAAATGCCTCCGTTCTATTTGGAAGCACAGACTCATTATAAATAAAGATAAACAAGTGCAATATAAAACTCCCAAACATTTATTCTTCCTTAATGGACTTTTAAGTCAGTTTCTCTAGTTGCTGATGAATGTAATAAAATTGAATTAAATTAAAAGGAATGTCAAGAAGAAAACAAATTTAAAATTAACAAAGCCCACCATAAATTTGCAATTACTTGTCCATTAAAGGTCTTGAAGAAAGTTCATTTCAGGAAGGATAGAATTGACACTATTGGCGCTTTGGCAGGAACAATTATTATCATTGCAAATTAACTATTAAACTGAGAATGATTCAGAAATATCATTAGCAGTCAGATTACTTAAAACCCCCTTTTTTTCTTTCTCCTTTGTTTAATTTACACAAGCAGAAAATGCTGATAAATAATTCCAGAGCATGCCTAAACATCTCCCTTCACAGCTAGCTTCTAATTTGATCTCAGGAGACCCCTCTTGGTAGCTGAATAAAATATTTTCATTTGTTTTAGGAGAGCCTACATCACCATACATTTCTAATCTCATGTTGCTTGGTAATGCTGCTAGATGAGGTCCTCAGCAAATCATTAAACTTGTTCAATAACAACGTTACAAAACACAAGAGATTTGTCCTTAGTGAAACAAAGAAGTTTTTCAAACATGGGGAGAAAAAACCCCAAACCACCAACCTTATAATAAGCTAACTTGAGTTTTCTAGGGCAGTTTCAGAGATTATTTAACATTTTACACTGCCTGATGTGCACAGTACAAGAACAAGGAGACTTCGATGCAGTGTTAGAGTGGTTTGAAAGATTCATACTTTCATGTTATAGGAAATAGAAGTGATATTGCTTTTCTGATAAGATCAAATGTTTTGTCTTGGTCAGCTTACTGTACCCATTACGTGTACCCTGCATTTGAACAAAATACAGTCTTTTGAAACTTAAATTTAGTTTCCTAATCTTATCTTTCTAACAACTAACTGTATTTCTTGATGATATGATAATGCAAATGACTTTGCTATGGAATTCATGAATCATCAAGATATGATTTGAAGAGAGGAAATTAAACACTTGATTCAATTAATCTTTCCTATTAGGCTAGAAATTCATTATTTGCACTCCTAATAAATATGATGTGAGATTTCATATGCATTAATCACATGAGATTAATACCCATTATTATTCTTTATATTAAATAATACTAGATTCAAGTGACCCAAACACCGGCTCCCTGATCAGGAAGGACTGGAGAGTGCTGTAGAAGTGGTACACTCTCCCAGTGGAGAAAAGACTCTCATTGCTTGACAGATCATCCGTCTTCTTTTTTTGCTTTATTGTATTTCTTCCATATTGATGGAATGGCTTTCTCTCAGGGAGAAGTTTGTTGGGTCAAGTGCTGAAAATCAAACCTAAGTTCCCTTATGTAATAGTCAGGAGTAAAAATGCAGTGGAGTAGAGAAGTACAGCTGGGTGACTGGATTAATAGAGGTCTGTTAAGCATCTAATCACTTGAGATCATGGAGTTTTTTAGGATAAATACATCTTTTTTACTTTTATAATTATTTGAACTGCATTTGTAGAGATGACTGCATTTAAGGTTTTTGTTATTGGTTTAAGATAGATGACATTCAGTCCATTTCTTCTATTTATTTTTTTTTAAGAAAGCAATTCAATACCATTTTACTTACACATAGAAATGCACATCAAGTAGTATCTACCTGTCTATTCATGAATACACCCACCCACTTATCCATCTGTTACTGTGGCTACTTATTTATAACCCATATGAAAATATAAATTATTTGGTCAATTGTTTTCCGTCTCTGAATAACAAGAAAACAGTAGTACAGAGCTACTGTTATGTATGTAGCTATATGGTAGGTACATATATAAATGTACACAAGTAAAAAAACACTAGAGAATTGCCATAGGTTAATAATTACATCCAAACTTTTATCAGTTTCCAGATTTAGAAAACAGCTGGCATACCGTGACAGTGGTAAGTTAAGAGGCACAGTTATCATAGATGCTACCATTCTGGGTCACAGCCAATAGCTAATAGTCAGGTTGTCAGGGTAAGACTGTAGAAATCCCCCAGGAAAGTATTCTTCCTTGGAAACCATAAAAGACCCCAGGTCCTCGTTCGCTTACCTTGTTAAAACTGCATAGAGCTAACTTTAAGTAAAGTTCACAGAGGACATTCTTATCAGTTAAAACCTTGAATACAGCTAATTTTGCCTTCATTAGGATAAAGCATATCTGTGAGCGAACTATCTAAAGCTTATGAGCCTTCAGAATTGCCCTTGAAGTAAAAGTCAATTGACAAAGAGAAAGGATTTTCTCTATGATTTTCACAGATATATTTTAGGAAACTGTTTTAGGTAAAATAACTTCAGTCTTGCTTTACTTGGTAGCTTCTTAGGAAAAGGAACAGACAAGGCAGTCCTACAGTATTGTTTGCTTTTCTTGAGCTATATTATTAGTACCAATACTACTTTTGGAATGCTAAATATTTTAAAATGTTTTTAAAAATTGACACTTTTGAAGATTTTTTTATCATTGTGCAACTATTGGTTTTTTAAAAATTCATCACGTTATAAACAAACATTAATTTTTGAAAATGGTAAGAGTTTCACTAAATTTTAAATCTTGAGAATTGAAAAAAAAACCCACCCATAATAATAAAATTAACTAGAAAAAAAAATAGTTCCAACTCTTGAAAAAGACTTTTATACTGTATGTTGGTGTATTCCATAAGTATGAGCATGTCCAGGAATATACTCTTTGGTGAACACCAGCATATCCTGTAGTCATGGACTCTTCTATTTTACGTAACCCTATTTTCTTGGTGATTCAACCTCAGCTTATTTCTAATTTTTAGAAATATATCTGGATAGGGAGATATCAGCATTTCTGTATATCCATATAATCTCATTTTCACCATGACTATTTCATTGTTTTCCTTTTTTCTCCCTTTATAAAAGATAGTGAAGTTGCCATATATGATGGAACATAAGTTACCTTTTAATAACGTTGGGAATACTTACAGAATCTCCACTTTTTCAGAATAGTTAATTTATATATTAAAAAAGCCTGATATAGATGTGTGCATAAGATATTGATTGCTGAAATAACATTTTCCTTTGAAGTACTTGCATGTGTTTGAACTTCTCATGCCTTTACTTCTGCCTGCAGTCTCTGTCAAGTAAGTATATTACTTAGGTGTCTCTTACTTTCCCTTATTAGGGATGGAATATAGCTGATGATGGTGTACACAAGCTGTGACTGTGTGCGAAGGCATAGGTTTCTGCTTGTTTCTGTAGTTTCTAAGTCGGTGGTAGCATCTATGTGTGACTTACTGATGATGGCTATCACATATAAAAATGCCGATTGCAGACTACAATACTATTGTGTAGCTATTACACAGTCATTATAAAAAAGCAGTGTGTCCCTCCTCCCACAAAAAGCTTACAGTTAAAGTCAAGAACAAGCAAAGACCTTTCTATTACTCCCATTTTTGTCTTTTCTATGAAATATCTTGGACATGCTTTTTTTCCAGGGAAATTTTCTGGACTAATAATTTGTCCATTGAAGGAAAAAAAAAAAAATCAAAAAAACTAATGTAACTGATAGAAAGGGTATGAAATGATGGACTAATACGACACATCATATCACTGTATTTAGACTCTTCTGTTAATTACTGTATTTCTTGAATTTTTTGTGATATGTTATGTTAGAAGGTCTATGTGTATGCTATTTCAGGGAATGTTTATTGAGCAACTAACAGGCTTCTGTCTTTGCAAACTAATTAGCTTTGTTCTTTCTGGTTTGTTTTTTATGTGAAGTGTAATAATCTGAAACTGTTTTACAGCAGTTCTGTCCTTTACAGAGCCATTATTTTGCACTACTTAAAATAAAACTGGCTAGTTAAGCTCTAGTTCATCTGAAATACGTCTCTTTCTCTTTCTCTTTTAATTTAAAATGAATTCTGCAAAGCAAAAGTGATGAGGGCATCATAGATGGAGATTCCCTGTAGTCTGAACTGGCAGTTTTGCTGAGCTTTAGGTACGAGTCACCTTGGAGCAATTTGGAAAGGGGTTTTGTTTTTATGTTGCCTATAACACTGCCTGCCAAAGAATAATTTAGGAAAAGAGGGTGGGCACTTGGTAACTTTCATCTTGGAGGTGACAATGCAGAAGCTGCTAATTAGAGAATGTTTGTCTCAACTTGATATGGAATTCCAGTTTTGCATGTGAAAAGTGGACAAATTTTCTTTGTACCAAATTGGCCTCCATGTGAGGATTGGGTGGATCCAATTAATGTCAAAAAGCCCTGTGTACTGTGTTTGTATAAGCTAGAGGGTGATATGCTTACATGTGGCATCCTTTCCAGATGATTGTGCTCAACTATGAGTAGGGATAATGAACAGAGAGCACATTTCTTTCATCTGAACTAGACAGATGATTGAATTTATTCTGAACTAGATCAGAAACTACTATCATAGAATCATAGAATCATAGAACAGTTAGGCTTGGAAAGGACCTTAAGATCATCAAGTTCCAACCCCCCTGCCATAGGAAGGGGCACCTCACACTAAACCATGTCACGCAAGGCTTCGTCCAACACAGCCAGGGATGGAGCATTCACAACTTCCTTGGGCAACCCATTCCAGTGCCTCACCACCCTTGCAGTAAACAACTTCCTCCTTATATCTAACCTGAACTTCCCCTGGTTAAGTTTGAACCCGTTACCCCTTGTTCTGTCACTACAGTCCCTAATGAGGAGTCCCTCTCTGGTATCCTTATAGGAATCCTTCAGATACTGGAAGGCTTCTATGAGGTCTCCATGCAGCCTTCTCTTCTCCAGGCTCAACAGCCTCAACTTTCTCAGCCTGTCTTCATACAGGAGGTGCTCCAGTCTCCTGATCATCCCCGTGGCCTCCTCTGGACTTGTTCCAACAGTTCCATGTCCTTTTTATGTTGAGGACACCAGAACTGCACACAGTGCTTCAGGTGAGGTCTCACGAGAGCAGAGTAGAGGGGCAGGGTAGGTACTGTTATGGATACTGTACCCATCCCAAGCTGGGATGCAGGAGAAACCAGGTAGGATGGATGGGGGGGGGGCCCAGCTCCACAGCCAGTCCTTGCCCTTGGAGGAGGTTTGAGCCTCCTGACACGGAGCAGCAATCAGCCAGCATTGCAAAGCAGCGTTGGGCCCATCAGTGATCAGGGAAAGAGCCGCATTCGCTGACTCATATCCTGGTCTGCACGTCTCTGTATTGTGAAAGGACCCAGACAGCCGGAGTGTCTGGAGATAACAGCTTTACAGGGAGCCCTGAGAGCTCAGGCTTCATTTACAAAGCTGGGCTTATTCTTGCCGGGCCGGCTCTCTCTGTATCTGCAATATCGATCCTCTCCCCCCTGTCCCGGCCCGTCTGCAGTATCAGCCCATCCATGGAGATAGTTTGTCTGCAGGACCTGCTTCCATCCGGCTCGGGTATCCAGCACAGCCTTACTCCCACAGCACTTTGTGAGAGGCAAGGACCAGCTCTGAAGAAGTGCTGAGCGCTTGGAAAACGCAGCCCTGGCAGGAAAAGCAAAGCCCAAGCATCTCCCATCTCCCCCACAGTGAGAATAGCTCTGGTTTGCTGCTGAGGAAACTGAGGCACAGAAAGAAGGAGTGATTTTCTTTGGTGCTCTTTTCCATGGCATCAGTGGAGTCTCCTCCATCTCTCAGATTTCCTTTGCTTTGGTCCATGCTGTGACACTGCCTTGAGAGACACAGGGCAGAAGGACGTGGAGCTGCTGGAGCGAGGCCAGAGGAGGCCACGAGGATGCTGTGAGGGCTGGAGCAGCTCTGCTCTGGAGCCAGGCTGAGAGAGCTGGGCTGGGGCAGCCTGGACAAGAGAA
>JBCJKH010019565.1:0-25124 GCA_039877255.1 Loriculus beryllinus
TCATCAAATCGCAGAATGGTTTGGGTTGGAAGGGACCTTTAAAGCTCATCCAGTTCCAACCCCCTGCCATGGGCAGGAACTCCTTCCACTAGACCAGGTTGCTCCAAGCCCCGTCCAACCTGGCCTTGAGCACTGCCAGGGATGGGGCAGCCACAACTCTGGGCAACCTGTACCAGGGCCTCACCACCCTCACAGGGAAGAACTTCTTCCTCACATCTCATTTAAATCTCCCCTCTGTCAGTTCAAAGCCATTTTCTCATGTCCTATCACTACATGCCTTTGCAAAAAGTCCCTTTCCAGATTCATCCAGATCATCCCATGTATTCCAAATGTGTCAGGATGAGCTCAAGTGTGTGTTTATCATTACTCCAATGACTACAGAGATTGTCTAGACTCATTATCTTCCACTTTTTCTCTGCATGACATTTAGGCAAATCTTAAATAAAATTAATCCCATGGTAAGTATTTAGTTGCATGTTCATTGATTCATGTGGTAGATCCCTATCTCCACATTAGTTTCTAGCAAGGGTAACAGAGATGGGAAATAGATTTTTGTAGCTCAGCTGACTCAGTCTGTTTAATCTCAGCTTCTTTATCACTCTGGTTCTTTATCACTCCAGTTCTTTATCACTTCATCTTATAGATGACAATCACATGTGGCAGTGAAATCTGGAGGCCTGAATATCTTCAAATATATATCTAGATTCACTGTAATTCATCTCTTAAGTTCCATCCTTGTTTTGCATTGAATTTGCCACACACTATTATTTTATGCTGTTTCTAGTATTTCTGATTCTTGTATTGAAAGAGATAGTAAACAGCAATATCCTACTCACTTTCTGTGGCTATTCATGCCTTCTGTCACATCTTCCTCCGTAATTTCTTTTCCAGGAAAGAAAGATTGAGTATATCTGAGCATTACTTATGCAAAAGCAGTTTGGTAACTTTTCTCGTTCTTATCACCCATCCTAGAAGAATCCTGGCTGTGGTTTTCCCTAGATTCTATGAGCAAAAATGTTACCTTATGGGTAAGAAAAGTATTTAATCCAGCAGTAGAGGTTGTGAAGGTGAGAATAGGATCAGTCTCCTGAAGGAAGACTAGTAAATATACTAGAAGAAAACGCCAGGTGATCTTAACAAGCTAGGTTAGGCAGGTAATCTTTTACTCTTTGCTGTTGTACTCTTGATCTTGATCAGATTGCAGCCTCTACTTGAGAAGGGACTTGACTGCGGCTGAGACAGTGCAATAAAAAATTTCTATTGTGAGCTATCAGCATTTCTGGATACGAAAGATAAACTAAAATAGTAGCAAAAAAATAAAAGAATAACCCTCCTCCCAATCAAATAAAAAAAAAAAAAAAGTGTAAAAAGAAAAGAAAACAAATTATCACAGTAGCAACCTGCCTGCTCACCTTGAGCTTTGCAATAAGCTTCTGGAAACAAGAGCAAATGCAAACCCCCTCATTTATTTGGGGTGGGCTTCCTGAGCTCTTGCAGGGTTTTTATGAAATCATGTTGAATTTGGTCTCTGCTGTGGTTTTGATAATGGGCTGTAAAAAAGAACAGGAGGGAGAAGAAAAAAGCGAAGAAACACCACAACCGGCTGGCTGCCACAAACGAGCACTGCCCATGACATTTGTAAATACTCAGAAGTGAAGTGAGGCAGAGAGCAAACTTCATAATTTCCTGAGCAACTGTCAGAAGCAGGCTTGGCTCGGAGCAGATGAGCAGGACGGTGCTGATGGCCTAATTGGTCCGAGAACCAGCTTCTGGATGCTCTACATGAAGGGGAGAGATGCCCCCTAATGGGTGATCGTAGAATAATCTTTCTGAAATGTCTTCCTCAGTCTTAAAGGCTTGTGTATTCACTGAAGTGTGAGTCCGTATTCCTCAGTACCTCTCTTCGGGGCCTGGAAAGAAAAAGGCGACCACAGAGTACCATTGCTGAGTCAGACCTCTTCCATACTGCTCTGCATCAGTCCCTGCTATCCCTTATACCTTTGTTCTGGGAAAGCTGGCCAAAGCCTCTTTTGAAGGGAAAAGAAGAGAAAAGTTGGACTAGTAACCTTCTTATGAGGCATAGGAAAAGTCATTGTCCTTTAATATGCATGAGATGAGTGTGGATTCTTATTGGGTCATATGTTGGAAAGGAGTCACAGTATGAAGCTGCAGTCTGACTTCTTGGGGGAGTGGGGGGAGCTATGGTCATGTGGGTTGACACTATAGCAGATATTGCTGGCTGATCCCAAATTTTGCATACTGGTGCAATAAGGAAGAGTCTTTGTGGATGTCAGAAGCAGGAGGTGAGATCCTCCTTATGGATGCTTGAAATTTGAAGGGGCTCTCTGGGACATACTCAAAAAAAAAAATATTTCTCTACCTTTTGTGTTATGAAGCAACATGAAGTTGATGTATGGTCTGCTAGGTTTTGGCCTACAGAAAAAATTCTTTCACTCTGTGCATTAAGACAGAAATATGACAGCATGCACATCATGTCTTTCACTGAATGCCAAGTCAACATTCTGGATTACCAAGCAAGGATTCAGACACCTAGCAGAAGACTTTTAATCCTGCATTCAAGTGAAGGCTGATCTTTTTTTCTTGAAGTTGTTTTCCTTCAAGTTGCCTGGTTTATTTTACATTGCTGAACAATATTGGACACTTACCATTCTGTGCTTTTCTGATTTTCTTTTCTTTCCTGTTGTCCTGTCACAATCCTTTATGGTGTCTAAGGAAGGAAGCTAAAATTTCTGGTTTTAGCTAAGTAATCTAGCAGAAGTTGTGCTTTCACATCTCTTCAGAACAGGACCTGCACACCTGCCTGCTGCCTTGCTCTACTGCCTTCACTACTAGTTTAATGAAGAACAGAAGCAAACAGGATCCTATATTCTCACTGTTATCAGTACAATACATCTGATGGCATAAACATTAATATCCCCACCTTCATTTTTTTTTAAGGTTATGCTTTCCATAATCATCAAGACAAACAGACAAAGATGTATTAGATGAGCCAGGTGAATATATCTTTTTTTCAAGAAAAAAGTGTATTAAAAAGATTTTGGTTATGATTTTTTTTCACTGCACCATGGGCACATATCCAAAGTAAGATAGGAACAGACTGGAAAAGTAGTAGTGTTTTATTCACTGTCTGCATTTCATCTATGTGTGTGTCAGGATTCCCACATGGATTGAGAACCTGAATTAGAAGTCTGGTGCCAATTTATGCTTTCTCTAGTATCTGTAAGTTGCCATTTTATTAGATACAAAGGCGATGCTAAGCTTTTGGACAGTGGACAAGGGTCTTAAGGGAAGTGACAATGAAGCTGTCACCTGCCTTAAGGCCCAGCAACACTGTAGTCTAAAGTAACCATCAGGAAAGCAGAATTTTGGCTGTTTCCCTTCCCTTCTTTCATTTTCATGCTCAGAAGCATGAAAAATTGGAAAGAGGAAATATGAAGTTCTAAAGAATAATGCTACAGAGGAGTCTTTTAGGTTTTATCACATATCAAGGACATATCTTTAAGAAATTTAGTATCAACTAAAACAAAAAAAGAATTACAGTTTTTAGTCTTGCATATCATGTTTTATCATTCACTGAGTTAATCCAGAGAGCAGGCATTTTGACTCTGTGCACAAATTAAGGAGTCAAAGTGAAAGAGGGTAGATTTAGATGAGATCTGAGGAAGAAATTCTTCCCTTTGAGGGTAGTGAGGCACTGGCTCAGTTTGCCCAGAGCAGATATGGCTGCCCCATCCTTGGCAGTGTTCAAGGCCAGGTTGGATGGTGCTTGGAGCAATCTGGCCTAGTGGAAGATGTCCCTGGCCATGGCAGGGGGTTGGAACTAGATGATCTTTTGAGGTCTCTTCCAACCCAAGCCATTTTGTGACTCTGTAGGTAAGTGTTCCTGTGCATTTTGAGCACACAGTATCCACTGTGTAAATGCAAAGGTGAGCTGATATGCCCATTCATGTGGATACTACTGTTTGAGTTGATCTCATGCACTCATTCTGGCCTTCAGTTGTCAGTGCAGGATGCAAACATGTCCGTAGGTCCTGTGCCATATTTGACAAATCCCTATGGATGTCTCAGATTAGTATGTCTAAAGTGGCATTAGAGCAATAAACCCATATCTCCTATGTCATAAGTCATGGAGCCTAGCGAACACTTCAGCTCACCCATGTACCACCAGCTTCATTTGATTGATTGACTGATTTTCTCTCCAGGCTTCACTGACCGCTTCAAGTGGACCTCCATTGATTATAATGGGAACCTACACAATACATGCAGCAACATCAATATTTAGACATGTATTTTAATCTATAAGATAATGCCTACCTTATATGACATGATGCATCAAACATTTATATTCCATTTCTCTTTCTAGACTCACAAGAAATTGCTGACAGATTTTTTCCAATTGTCTTCTTCAAACAGAGAACAAACATATGCAAAGTATCAAAAATCACAAGCTGGAGAGTTGGACAATGTCCTCAACATCCTTTCAGGGCCTGAGTTTGGGTGGTGTGAAATTGTATGGTTGGCAGGAACTTGCATTATGCTAGCCCTGGCATCAGCAAGAAAGCTGTGGCATAAGGAAGTGCTATTTATTCTGAGACAGAGCAGCTCAATGCCTGTGAAAAATACATAGCAGCAGCTCTTTGCCTTGCAAACTTGCATTTGAAAACATCACCAAGAGTGATTGATTCTAATTTAGGAGACAAGTCCAGCATTTGGCTGTGTCCATACCACCAAATTAAATTGTACCAGGTCATGTTGCACAGCCTTGGTCAGTTGTATTTTAAAATCCTTAACATTGGTCCCTGGCATGCTACATAGTGCTTACCCTGACAACTTCTGGGCTTGGTTTGGGTGTCAGTGCAGGCCAGAGAGCATTCTCAAAAGGCAACTTGGATGTAGTCACCTCATTTAGAAGCATAACATAATTTAATAGTGTGGATCTGGCCAGGTCCTGACTATTGGCATGAAGACAAGACAATATGATCTGGTCCTATTTAGTTTACCACTACAGATGTCACCTCTTTGTTCAGATTGCATGAGGAGAATGCCAAGACTAGTTTTGAGTGGTTGTCCATCCTTCCTAAGAGTGGAAATCAAGCACTGGTTTCTGCTCTTTTAAGAACTGGAAAATTTCTCTACATGGGCACAAGGCAGAATTCAAGAGCAAATGATGCATTTGTAAAGACAGAACCTTTACTACTGTGCATCCGCAAGCCTACTGATTCCTCATGAAGTTTCTGCACACCAGATGGGGAATGATCTTTGTGACTTTCTGAGATATTACTTAGTCCCTAATTCTTATTAGGGTGAAAATAGTCGGGTGCCACCAGGGATTTGAGCAGTACAGAAGGTCTGAAAACTTTCTCTTACCTGGATCAGTTTTTTGGGGGCTCCATGTTGGAGAGAAGCAATAAGGCTCGCATTGCCTGATGAGGTGCACTGATATCTGTAGATATTTATGGCATCTTTGTATTATTTCACCCAGAGCACTACAGCTTAGAGAGTGGCTTTAATTTTGCGCTGCATTTAGGGGCCCTGAAGAATGATATAGGACTTGTGTAGGTTTCAGATCTTCTGAGTGATCTATGATTATGATCTTGATAACAATCCATGCACTGTATATCTGTCTAATGATAGGGTACATTTGGAAGAAAGATTATATATAATTTTGTTGCAGTTATTCTTACTTTCCTACTAAATTTAGGATATCAAGAATGATCAGAGAGGAGGACCACACTCAATTTTCAGAGGAACCAACCCACATTCACACTGGAAGAAGAAGAAGCAATGCCAAAAAAAAGCTAACATTTTGCAGCTCATTTCATTGATCTCTGAAGTTAGAACATTCCTTCTCTATTTGTCACTCTGTGGACGCTATTTCTGTTCACATAAGAAGTCAATTCAATTCTTACACCCACAACAAAAGCATCCTCAAAGTGTTAATTCATAAAGTGGTGTAATGCCACATTCACAGTGTTTTCTCCTTAATGTCCTCTTAAAGAAGTGAAAACAAGAATGATGGGGAAGGGGAGAGGGAGAAGAAGACAAATTCTCTTTGAGGTGTTGCAATGAGCCTTGAATACTGTCATACAAAGATGACAGTGATCAAAGCAAGCAGCTGAGATATGGCATGGGATCCCCCCAAAACATTGCATCCAGTATTGTAAATCTAGTTGCTCTACATATCATGGAAAAGGCCTACATGTGGTTAAGATTGTCGGTTGGGCTGCAGATTCTGGGCTCTCTCCTCAGCCTGCAGCCCATGAGCTTGCAATGGTGAAAAGTCCCTTGATCAGGCCTTAGCATTATAAAGACAACAGGGAACTATCCCACACTTTATCTTAAAGGGAATTACTTTGACCAGTTTTTGTTTCCCATCTGATGCTTTCCTGTGCAGGGCAGAAAGCCCACAAGATACCCCAACTTCAGTTGTCTGCCCTTCTGAGCTTCTACTGAATAAGCAGGTCTTGAATAGCTGTGGAGAGGAACTTTTCCACAGTTAAAGAAAGATGTTTACAAATGTTCTCTAATGCACTTTTCTTGTCCAGACTTGAATTAAAACTCAGCTCTGAAGAAATATCACCTGCTAATTGTTTTTTTGGAAGGAACCCATCCAACTCATTTCCCAGGACTGGCCTTACTGAGCTGACTTGAAATAAATAAATAAATAAATGATATATTGGTGGGAATGCAATCGATACAGCATGCCTGTAGGCAAAAGTACAGATTAGATGCTTTCCTTCCCACATAATGTATTCATAGCATTATCAGAAACAGCATATTTCCCAGGTGACGGCAAGGGCTGAAAAGAGGAGATAATTTTCTCCAGTGGCACTGTTTTCTTGATGGTGTCTATCTGCAACTGTGTAGGCAATAGCCAGTTAACTGGCAGATGTAAATACCTCTCAAATAACTTGTCTGTCAGTGTTTTTGGACTTATGCTGAATTCAGTGACTTTGTTTGCACCTTTGAAAAATGAAAGGACAGCAGAATGGACGGAAGGTGTTCTCCTGGAAGGTAGACCATATCTCCTTCACCCTTCAGTGAGTAGAGACCACTGATCATCTGAACAGTTGAGTCCAAGACACCTCTGAGCTTACTGGGAAGGAATTAAGAGGGATGAAAATACTGTAAATGGTTGTTGATAGAACAAAACCAGAGCATAGTGTCTGCTATCCCACTCTTTGGGAGGCCTAGCTAGCTGGCTGATGCTGGAAATCAAAAACCAAGCCATTCTTGTAAGTGTGCTTGACCAAATCTTGACTGAATGGAAGGATTATGTTTTTTATTGAGCTTTGTTCTCTTGTATAACATAGGCCATGCTGATGAGCTGGTTCACCTTGACCTGAAAGATACAAGGTATTGAAGACCAAGAAGGAAAGGGAAGTAATTTAAAAGGTTAGTAAGCACCAAAATAGGTTACTTAAAAACTGATTCTAGAGACAGTTTCATCCTGAAAAAAAAAAATAAAACTGTGTAAGAATTCACAAAGAATCACAGGTGTCAATGCCAAGACGTTTGGTAAGTGAAAGAATGGTCTGGGTATTTTTATGTTTTAGATACTCAGATCTCTTTGGAAAAGATAGAACAAAGCCATACTACAGACGGAAAAAAGGATTGCTTTAGCTAGGAAGCTGCTGTAAATGTTTTTGTCTTAGATAATGTTTGTTCCCTCTTAGAATACTTACCTTCTTTTCTTCTTGCATTTAAGAAAAAAACAGGGACATATTTCTCTAAGAAGTAATCTTTCTGAACTAGCTAAGATATAATACATAAAAAAACAAAGCGAAAGAAAGTGGAATGGTTTGATAGGATTCCAAAACATGCTTCACCACAGAAAAGAATATTGAAGCACCTTGATTGTCACTATATTCTTGAGACACCATGGTTAAACTGAGGATATCAGTGTAGTCATCATACCTAGTGTACCAGTGTTTTGTGACTACACTAGATATTCATGTTCCTGGATTCCATGCTATTGATTTACTCTGGTTTTGTGGTCACAGTCATCTCCTGGCCTTGAAAAGTACACAAGCTGGAAAAAACACAGCACAGGAAGGAAAGAGTACATAGAACTGGAGAGGCAAACAGAGAGCAAGAAAGATGATGCAGGAAACAAAGACAAACATCACTGCTTGTTTGGTATGGGCTAATCATTTGAAGGTTTCAGAAGGATTTGATTTGGGGATTAGAAACACATCAAATGTGAGAGATGATGGATTATCTGCATGGAACTCTGCTTAACCAAAAGAGATCCAGGGACTGGTGTTGCTCCTGAAACTGGAAACGCATCTACCCACACAGACCTACAACCCTGCAAGATATTGAACAGCAAGTGATCTGTCACCAGCCCTCACTGCTGACGAGACCCCACGTGCTACCAATATAACATGTTTTCAAGATGTTCCAGTCCTGCTAGGGCTGAATGAAGACACAGTCTCCTGCTGTGGCCCCGGGTGCCCTTATTGTCTGTATCAGTGGAATTGCCTCCAGGGAAGTGTGAAGAAATGCCCAGTAGTTGTGAACAGCGCTCTCTCAATACCTTTTCACAGTATTCCCATCCTTGAGCCTCCACTTGTTGGTCACCTCCTACTTCCCTTTCCAAAAGACGGTAAGATACAGACAATTTGATTTATGGCTTTCTGGTGTCACAGCCCACGAAGTTCTCATTAACTCATTTGTCTTCTTATTGTGGGAGAGGGGGGACTGTCAACAATTTTCATTAACGGGAAAAGAATGGAAACCTTTCCCTCTCATCATTCAGACCCAACAACAACAACCATAAGGGAAGCCCTGATACCACGAGACTTACAGCTGTGTGGAATCTGGTTTTTTCTTCCCTCAGGGCTGAACTAAGAGGCTCAGCTAGCTTTTTCTTTTTCTTTCAATCTTTTCTGCCATTTTCAATCAGAGGTATGGTTTGTCATACACTACCCTTAGCCTCAAGTGGCTGGGGAACAGCTCCTTCATGTGCACCCTGATGAATATAGGAAGTGTGTCTAAATCCACATTCTTATTCCCAAGGATTGTGAGCAAAGGCAGTACTAAAAGGCTCACTGCCTGTGGAAAAGACAAATGACTCTCAAAGGCTGTGGATCTGGAATCTTCAGAGCATCATTCAGAACTAGTAAGCGCTACCTAAAATATTCATTTTTTCAAACAAAGATTAGATCTCTCTTGCTGTTTACTTCTTGCAAATGAACCCTGTTGATCTCTCTTGAGTACGTAGTAGAGTTATGAAAGAAAATGGGTAACTGATTAACATCTGTAGAAAGTGTCCCACAGAGAGAGAAACAAGGCTTTGCCATGAATCTTTCCATTAACTCTAAAAGCTTCAGAGCTGTCCAGATCCCCTGCAGTTAGAGGCAGCACAGTAGTAGGACATGGGTAACTCCATCTCTCCTACAGTTCACAGCACCATCTGCCACAGGAGCCAGCTGGCTGCTGAGGACTGAGATCTTGCCCCCTATAACAAGGTACTCTGAGCCTCCTGGCTTGTGCTGCAAGAAGATAATATTGGTAATACAGATGAATTAGTCCTCAATTAGTCCTCAGTCCACCTCTAGTGCTCTTTGAAGAGATTTCGCAAATATTCTGGTGTTCATCCCCTTTCTATTTCTCAGTTCATCCACACAAATGCTTCTTGGAAATTTGTGAGTTATTCACACATTGGATGGGCTACTGTCCTTGGAGGAGCAATTTTTTCTGCTGCCTCACACACACTGTGAATGAGGTCATCTTCAGCACCAAAAAGGAGGGTAATGAATCATGTTACCTTGATCAGTTTTCAGTGTTGGCTTTGGTTTTATTATTACAGTTTTATACAGTACTATCAAGCAATGACACTCATCTCCCATGGCACTCAGAGATTTAATTATTCTGTATAACTTCATCCTGCTTGCCATAAATACAAGGAATTTTTGACTACCAGTCTGTCTACCCAAATCACTTTCTTTTCAAAACCACAATGGACTGATTTCAAACCTCAGAGGAAGACTTAGATATCAGAGGTCCTCAATCCTGTTAACATATGGGAGCATTGGAAAAGTCTGATTCTCTGCTCAGAGTTTGGGGACATGATGGGAAAGTCTGACATTTTAGGATTAGCAAAAGAGCTGTCAGGAATAGTGTTGGTGTAATTGATTCTGGCTGAAGGGGGAGAAATAGATTGGATGACTGCTGAGGTCCCTCCCACTCTTCTTTTCTGAAGCTGCTTCTTCAAGCTGCCTGTGTGTTTAGCCATGGAACTGGCTACTGGGAACCTGCAGGATCTGCATTCTATATCAGTCATTAGCAAGGCTTGTTAAATGTTCTTTCTTTATAGGGACTGTGTACTAAATTTTTATTTTGTTTTTGTAAACTAGCTGATAAGAAGTGTTTTGTACTTGCTCTAAATTCCATTAAGATCAGGGGAAAACTTCCATCTCAATTTCAGTCAGCTTTCAAAAGGTCCTTCTATGTTTTCTTGTCATGAATACACTGAAAGCATATGCCTGACACTAACAAAATTGCAATGCTCCATCTCTTTGTGGAAAAACTACAGATGCTTCATTTATGATGATGATGCAGACACAGCTTTGCTATCTCGTTACAACATTAATGATTTGTGTATGGGTAGTGATTTCTGCATTCTTTTTTTCTTGCCTCCAGTATTTGCTTATTATGACTTTCATTGCTATGATTGCAGATTATTCTTAACCACCTTCAAGTCCTAAAAAGAAACAAATTATGAAAACACCCTGAGTGAGCATAACAGGAAGCAAAGCAGGAAATCATCTGGCTCTTACAACTGCAGTACCTGAAAGATGTTTTAAAGCAGTGAAATCTCTCATAACAAGAAGAACAGAAAATGTGAAAGTTGATATGATTCAGAGCAAGTCTATCGATTCTGAATCTCCTGGCACATTGTGGGGGAATTGATCATCAGGAAAAATACAAAGCCTGAAAGAAAAAAGATTAGAGGGAACTCTTTGGTACCAGAGTCTGATTTAAAGTCAGCTGCAAAACCAGGTCTGGGCATATTTCCAATTTGAGCTAATGGTAATATATATGAGGCAACCTGAACACTATCCTCACGCTTCTTCTGGGGTAGTTGCCTTGGAATATCACACAAGAAATAACAACTGACCTTGATACAGAAATAGTGCAACATGCAGGGATACAACATCAAGGTTGCATATAAAATGAACTTCAGTTATAAGATGCTTACTTATCTCTGGAGACAAATAATAAAGAGAATCATCATCATCATCATAGAACTATCATAGAATGGTTTGGGTTGGAAAAGACATTAAAATTCATCTAGTTCCAACACTCCTGCCACAGGCAGGGACCTTCCACTAGACCAGGTTGTTCAAAGCCCTGTCCAATCTGGCCTTGAATACTTCCATGGATATGACATTAACAATGTCTTGTGGTAACCTGTTTCCCGATTCACCCACTAACAGGCAGATGCTCAAAGTTATATAAAAGTATGCTTTTCCACAGCAAAAAAGGCGTCAGTTTCTGCTCTGCTTCTGTTAGCTTTCTGCTCCATCTGACATGTGGTGATCAGTCAAGCTTTGTCTTTAGGAATGATAAAGACATCTTTGCTCTCTTTCGGCATGGCACTCTTGTATGGGAGTGAATAAACAAGTAGATAAACTCACTTGTTTGGTATTCTAGGCCCACCACATGGAGCTGTAAACTGCCGGCTGCCCAAATTAGAAGGGGATAAACTTTGTTTACCTCTGTTCACCCTTGGCTACACTTCTGGGTACAGATAAATCCTCAGCGGGTGCCAACCATTACAGTTTCCTGAATTGTAACGAAACAAGATGGAAAACTCCTGTAATCAGTTATGCCTTCTGAGAATCAGCCTTTCGGAGGCGTAGTTGCTTTGAAGGAAAGACTGTAAAGCTTTTAAAAGCTCCAGCTTTTTATAGGATAATAGATGCAACAACATCTGTGAACTCTTCTGCCTGAGGGAGTTATCCCCGCAGAGGTATGTCACCGAAGGAAATCCTTGCTAGATGTGAAAATAGCAATATTCATCCTACCTTTGGAGTGCCTCTGATGACCCTGTGTGATGAATCTCCTGCTTCCTTCTGCTCTGTGGCACACATACATAAAAATATAACAAGGAGAAACAGTAAATGGGAGTAGAAATCCCAGTGTGTTGCAATTGGATTTGGGTTGTTTTGTTTTTTTTTAATGAGAAATATTTTGTAAGTCATGCAGTTAACTGGTCACTACTGCAATTAAGAGAATTTAGAAAACCTGATCAATCATACCAAGAAAAAATAAAAAACACAAAAAATAGAAACAAACCTGTCCCACCTCCTTGTCCTTAGTAAAACTATACTAGAGTTCTGAACTCTTGCAAACAACAGAGAGAATGGAATAACTCAGAACAATCAAAATTACTCTCAATTTAATAAATCTTGTTACATATAAATTAGTTTAAAAATAAGGACCTGAAGTAAAAAAAAAAAAAAAAAGTGAATATTACCAGCTCTGTCTTACCTGTACAAAAAAGGTGCAAATCCAGAAAAGGAGATGGTTTGGACATTTTCTTTTATTATTATTATTATTATTATTATTATTATTATTATTAGGCAAGGAAGAAGCAATACCACGTATATTAGCTTTTATGTCCCCATTCTTTCAAAATCATTCCATCAACAAATTTCTCTTTCCTTCATCATTTTAAGTTAAAGAGAACTGGTCCTAGCAAGTAATTCCTCCCATCTATCACACACTGCATCTCTAGGATGAAATTACTGGCTGAGATACAATGCCTACAAAGCTGAGATGATTCCTAGCCCATTTTAATTCATATTTGTGGCCATGAATTCTCTTGATTCCATGGTTTTGGTTAGTTTCTTAAACACTAATTAAATCTTTACAATCGTTATGAAAGCAAATCCAAACAAACAGAAAAATTCTAAAGTATCTATGTACATGTGTTTGTGATCTATCAGTGTAACTGGTGTTTTACAGTCAAAATTTAAGGTCCATAAAAGCATCCTGATGCCCAACTTAATTACACATCTGTAACTCTGAACAAAATAAACAGAAGTTTGGTGGTTGGTTTTGGGGTTCTTTCTCTGAAGTTTGCTATTTTTGTCACCATAATGATGGTAACAGTCTCCTTTTCAAATAATTACACATATGCTGCTGAATGCTGCTTCTTATTCACTCTTCATACCTAGCCACTGGGTTTGTATTGCTACCTGCTATTACTCAAAACTTTGCAAAACCAATCTACTGTTCCATCTCCCATGATTACTCCTTAAAGCAAAGAAAAATTTTGACATTTGACAAAAAAGGAACTGTGTGTGCCTTTGCAAGTTTGGTAGGAGTTTTTAAAATTTGCACTTAGTCTGTTTTTAGAAAACGAACAAAAAAAAGAAAACAAACCCAAACCCACAAGAAAAATAAGCAACTCATCAAAATGTTGTTGTTATATGAGTTTGAGAGAGACTATGTTTATAAGAAGGAATAGAATTTTAAACTGATGGCAATTGCAGGCTAAAGACCGACTTCATTTCTCTTTCTCATTCTTTCCTCTCTTTGTGTTAAAACACCAAGCTCTGTATTTCTGCAGGGATTTTCATTTGTAAAAAGTGCAGGATGGGGAGTGGTTGGTGATGGGCTAAGGGAGAGCAGACTCCAGGCTTCCCTTACCTCTGCAATGTCACAAATGCCACCAAATCTGACATTGCACTGAGACATGTTTTTGGCAACCTAGACAAAAGAAGCATCTGCAAGACCCATACCAGGGTCATTTGACTCTGTTCAGCATCAACTATGAACCCAGATGTGGGGCAAAAAGTAATGGAGCAGAAGGTAAAATTACTTACGCATCTGAAAGCACAGTTTTATAAGCTTTATTATTTTCTCTAGCTCCCTCTCTTACTAAAGCCATGTTGCTACCAATCCTTTATGCAAACGAAAATGCAGATCCCCTTCTACTCTGCCTTGGTGAGATACCACCTGTACTACTATGTCCAGCTCTGGGGCCTCCAAAACAGGAAGGATATGGACCTGTTGGAGAAAGTCCAGAGAAGGCCACAAAGGTGCTCAAAGGGCTGAAGCATTTGTCCTATGGAGACAGGCTAGGAGAGCTGGGCTTGTTCAGACTGGAGAAGAGAAGGCTCTGAGGAGACCTTAAAGCATCTTCCAGTGCCTAAAAGGGTTGATATAAAAACTGGAGAGGGGTTTTCGACAAGGGCATGTGACAACAGGGAGAGGTGGAATGGCTTTAAACTGACAGAGGGGAGATTTAGATAAGATCTGAGGAAGAAGTTGGTCCCTGTGAAGGTGGTGGGGCCTTGGCACAGGTTGCCCAGAGAAGCTGTGTCTGCCCACCCCTGGTAGTGTTCAGGGCTAGACTGGTGTTGAGCGACCTGGTCTAGTGGCAAGGGGGTTGGAGCTATATGAGCCCAAGCCATTCTGTGATTCTATGATATAGTTCTTTGTACTCATTTTATTTGGTTTTGCTTTTGTCTTTTATGACTTGCGCTCTTTTTTAAATGAGCCCACTTTGCATTAGAGCTAAAGAGTAATGTGCATCCAACAGACGTTGTGCATGGGTATGTAATAAGATTAGGAGTTTCATTTCAAGCACCTCTTGTTCTCTACATATCTGAAATGCCTCCAACAAATTCATAAAATCGAGGCTGTTCCTGGAGCAATTTTTATGGTATTTTGCATGTTAAATTCTATTTTATTAGCACTGCTGGTATGCTCACACAGATAATTATGCCTAATTGTTGGTGGAGTATGTTTTGTGGTGGGTATTCAGCTCATAACTCACAAAGACAGAAGCACAAATTGTTCTTGATCTATGACTCTGTTTTTCATTAGTCAACTGTTAGAGCAAAAAAAAAAAATCTGAAAATATCCCAGCAGGAATCACCCATCAACCTTTGTTGAACTACAAATGCTTCTTAATTTCTCTCTCTCACAGATCAATTGCTGTTGGTAACAGAAAATACAACAGCAAGGACAAAGGGTCCCCTTGATCAGAATATTTTCTCTCCTGCTAGTGAAGAGGTGGATTTGGCAAAGCATAGATTACAAGGTTCCCCACACTGGGAAGTGCTTTCGCCTGGAAGATATTAAAGAACAAGAGGACAGTCCTTCGCTTTAGCCTGTGTTTTGATCTGATCTCCATATCCTCTGAGCTTTCCCGGAGTGAACAGGGTCTCTGAGGTGAAAGTGAGTGTGAACTGTTTTAGCTTTTGTATCTTAAGTGACTTTGATAAGAAATAGTCATTTAGCTGTGCTAATTCAGCCAAGACTGCAGAGCTCATGAGCATGTACAGAGCAGCACGAGATGCATAAACAGTCACCATGAACAAGATATACCTGGGCACAGTTAGATGGTTAAAGTGGTTGTTGGGCTTGCCTTCTTCCACAAAACCCTGAAATTCTCTACCTCTGATTATTTATGTGAGGACCATTTGGGTTTTCAGGTCTGTACGTGCTTTCCTCTTTCCAGGGCCAAAAGTGTGTCTCTGAATCACGGTGACACCAACAGATATGCTGTGTGGTTATTTTTCACATTTTCTGGCTCTCTGTCCACTTTTTATTGCAAAGGGTTATTCTGTGAAACAAAGAGATGTATTCAGACAAAAAGTTAGACGTTTCACTTACAATATCTGGTTTCCCAGGCAAAAGCAAAATTAAGACCTTAAAATCTAAGTCTTGCCTGGCAGAATAACCTCCCTAGTGTTTAACAGCTATTGACCTCATTCAATGCCTTCAAAACAGCAATCACATGCATTGCCTTTTTGAAACCTTTTAGGTGCCGGTGTTGTTTTTATTGAACAGGCAACAGAGGACTATCGGAAGTGAGTCAAAGTGTCTCATTAATACAACAGGTTTGAGCTTTTGAATATTTTATCATCTGAGAACCTCTTGGAAAACTCTGAATATCTGTTAAATAAATGCCAGTACAGCTCACTATTTTCCTTAGAACAAATATTTTTCAATCCCAGCCACATTTTGGTATTTCAGCATAGAGCACCCTTGGGATAGCTTAAAAGCTACTGAAGCAAATGGTACTCTTTCCCTTGCCCCTTCCAGATTTTGGATCAAGATATGTATTAAATACTATCTTGTAACCATGATAGTTTAGGCATAAACCACACAACTTTTACTTATGCTGAAGTTAGCTGCTTTTATTTCAGTCCTGAAGACAGGATTGAGTCTCTGGAAACACCTTTGTTATTTCCAGCTGCATCAGATGGTCTAATAAAATATATCAGCCCTTACTTACAAAGCCTATTTTCTGTAGAAAAGGCAGACAGAATTTTTATGTGTCCTGGGAAATAATCTAGACTACAAGCACTCCTGAGAAGGCAGTTCCTCTCTCTGGTTGTGTTCTTGGAGCAAAACAGAGATGACATTACGCATTGACACAGAAGCTTTGGTGCAATGCAGAGAACAAAAGAAATGAGAGCAAGCTAGCAGCAGGTGGTCAGAAAGGTTTCCAGTCTCCAGGACTTAGAGTTCCTTGAAGAGTTTAAGCTTGCACTCAGGAGCAGACCTGGAGCAATGTCCAGTGGTTTGGCTCACTTTTTTGCAATCAGCGCTGGTGTAAGCTTTGCAGTGTCTGTCACCTTTGTCAGCTCTGTCTAGGTATATCCATATAAGCCACTTACATGATGTTTTTCCTGGGTGGAAGAATCAGCCTGAGACATCTCCGTCATTCACACACACGGCCTCAGATATAATCCCAGTTAACAGTCCGGATCTGCTTGAAGAACTATGATATAAATCTTCCTGAGTAAACTATGTACATTAAAAACAACTCTTCAATGTGAAGAACAAAGGTTTCATAAAAGACCAGATCCCCTCCATCACGGGGTTGTAAGAGTATGCATAATTTCAGCATTCCACAAAAGCTAAACTAGCATTTCTCTGGAAATGAGTGATACATCTTTCTTTTTTAGACATGTAGCTGATCACAGGAAGAATCAGCTTCCTTCGTGTGATTCTAGAGAGGGACTCAAATGACTTGCCCAGAGTTAGATTTCTGTCACTTAGATCACTATTAGCCAAGATGAACTTCCTATGTAATGTCAGACATGAGTCTTGTCAAACCATAGCTGAATTCAGTTCAAAAGGGCATCACAAAGTGTTAGCATTCTCATTTCACTGAAGATTTAAGGATGAAAAGAAATGAACAGGCAAAACAAAAGATGATTTTTTTAAAATCTCCTGAAATAAAAGTGGACTTGCCAAACATTGTCTTGGCTCATAAAGACATTTGAACAGTTGAAGCAGCTGACAGGTAAGCAAGAGAGATTTCCAGCTCTCAGTGGATTGGTAATGGGATATATTTTCTTCTTTATTTTTTTTTTCCCCCAAGATATTTCCTCATTTTTGAAGCCTGACCTCCAGACTTTCAAATTCTAAAGAGTCTACTACAGCTATCCCCAAGAAAATCAGATAGCTGCAGGGAAGCTCTAATTGCTATGCCTGGATTTAAATAACACATGGTAAGATACAGAGGAAGGTCTCATAGCAAATAAGAAGACAATGAAAAAAAAAAGAAAAGGTCTGCTTACAGCATGATTTTTTCTATGCTACCTCTCAGTGCTCATTTTTCATTTCCCAAAACTGAACATGCAGCTTCAGAGGAATAAGTTGGACTAGCAGTATGCTAGGTCAGCCTCTCAATGGGTATTGTCCATGGAGAAGTTCTGTAGTGCAGCACTTTAAGAAGATTCAAGGTGCCCTATTCCAACAAAAAAGAAGGTTATGCTTCCTCATGGAGCATTTTGTACCTCTTGGGCTACAGCATACAATGGACAGATCTCCAAAGAGAATGACCCAATGAATCTATTTCATTATACCTCCTGCAGTCTGACTAGCACCACAAATTCCTGAACAGTGAACAATCTCTTCACTGGACTTTGACATGATTGGAGAGCTACCATTCAAGTGCTTTGGAAAAGGTTGTGCAAAACACTGGAATACACAAATGCATGTTGCATAGACTAGCACAAACAATCTAAATCATGCTAAATGGTGTAATAAGTATTTTTCACCTTTGTTTAAATTTATAGTCAAAATTGAATAAATTTAAGAAAGTTCAGATGTGCTTTTTCAAGAATTTATACTTTCAACCTTAATTTATCTCACAGAAAAGATACATAACAATTCTTGGTCCTTAGTATCCAGATTAATTCACTGCCATTGTGAGTTTAGACCCCAAAGAAACCTCATCAGCCTTGTGCACTGATGTCTGTGCATTGAAACAGTTCTCTTTTTTGCCTTAGATATTCATTACAATGGAAAACGGAAAAGGAACTGAAACCATACTATAAGGAAAATATTTCTCATAGTGGCAGCTAGCAAGGAATAGGAGGAACTAAAGTAGGAAGATGTGAACATCACTGGTTCAGACCGAAATAATATGGTCTGTCATCTTTTGGTTGGCAGATGAACAGGTACTTCATTGTTGGTGCCTTGAAAACATTAAAAATAGAACTGTAGGTTATGAGAACAAGTCTATTTCTACATTTTCTATTGGTGGTTATGCTCAGCCAAGCCAAAAATCTTAGCCTGTTCTAAAAGACAATGCACAGGGAAAGAGTGGAGTAAACATGGAATGAAAAGAGTGATCCTGCATCTGGAATAATCTCCCAGGATTTGAAACTACACAGCTCAGAAACTTCCTGAGTGGGAAGCTGAATTCAGACCCTTAAATTTAATGATCCCGTGAGATGGATCCTCTACAGTTTTGTCTTTGTTTTACAAGCCTATCTATATATTTGGACTCACAGCCTTCTGTGACAACAATCAGTTACAGGATACGAGCTTGGCAGAAAAAGGCTTCCACTCATTTGTTTTTGAACTGGATTGTTCAAAAAATTCATAGGGTGCTCCATTTAATTTGTAGAGGTTCCTGTTCATTTTCTTCCACCTCATCACCCTTCAGGAATTTACAGACGTATTTCACTACTTAACAAGCCAAAGAGCAGGGGCCCTCTTTTCTGATGTGGCCATTTGATTGTCTCTGTCACAATTCTCTGAACTTTTCCTGATCCTAGTGTGTCCTTTCCTGGATGGAGAGGAGGAGAACCAAAATTGCCAGAAACATCCAAGAGGTGTACTATATAGCTATATGATGTTTTTGTTTTTTTCTAACATAAATATATTTCTGTAGTCTTCTCTAAAGCTGAATGTTTTTATATTTATTACTAACATTTACTAACTCCTTGAACATTGAGCTGATTTTCAGAGCACTTGATACAAATTCCAAGTCACCTAACCACTGTGCTCCGTTCTATTTAAAAATAAAAAAAAAATAAAATTCTTTTCTCTCTAAAATTTTCTGATTTAATAACAAAAATAAAAAAATCATTATGAGCAATGTAAATGAAGTAACTAGCATTACACAGAGCATAACTCAGTTCACAATCTTGTATTAACAGTGCTGTCAGGGTTCATATATCCAAAAGATTAATTAATTTGGAAAAACAGTCATTAATGTAACTACAGTGAACTTCCTACTTCTTGACTCTAAAGCTGATGGGAGTAGGTGGCCATGGGGTTAGCTGGCACTGAAGCAGATGCATTAAAGACTGGAATTTACTAAAATGCACTATATGTATAACAAAGCTAATGTCTGAGAATGATGATGGTGATGGTGACAAGTCTGCAAGCATGAAACAAAGAGGAATAATTAAAAACTTTCCAGTTCAGCTGGGGCTCTGAAAAGAGACTTCAAGCCCAAGAGGACTTGTGAATGAAGAGAGTAGTTCCAAAGTTGTACACCTGCCTCTGGGTCATCATCTCTACTGAAAATAAAACCACAAACACTTTACCTTGATTTTCCAGGTGTTTGTACCAAAACGTTTCACGTTTATACTGCCCAGTGAAAACCAAATGAACATCCACTCTTAACACCAGCCTTGTCAAACATCCACTTTGTAAACCTTCAAGACTGCTTCAGGTCCAGAGTCACAGCTTTTAAAGAGGAGAACTTCCACTTGGGGAAAAAGTCTGAATTCTGCTGGGGTTGAACATGTTACATATTAATACAGCTAAATGCATATCTTAAATTCAGCTTTTTCAAAAACTTTTGGCCACATTCAACCTAGCCAACAGTGTGGCCATCAGGGTGGAGAGCAAGGGTGGGATTTCTCTCCCCTGTCCAGCACTGATCTCTGAACCAGACCCAATCCCTACAGATCGGCACTTGAAAGAGGTGATATTTCCTATTTTTCTATTTATTTGTTATTTTTGCCATCCTATTTAGATTTGTAGCTGTTCAGGGCAGTAACCAGTTGTTAGCAAATATTTATGCAACACAGCATTGTGGGGCCCAAATCCTATAGGAGACCACTAGATGTTGCTGTGGGACACATTCTTATTTTTGCTATGTGAAGTTACTGCATGATGAATGAGTCTAGAGTAGACCCAAATGCCAAACATGCATACACACATTCACAGAGATGAAAGCAAATTGTCTGCAAAACTTTTGTTTGCTGTGCAAAACTTACGGAATAAGTAAGTGTCATTGCTGCTTTTCAGCCAATATTGCTAGATGATTAAACTTTTTTAAGTGGTTTCAAAATATAATATTACCACTTGTAATTTGCCTTTTTTAAGTGAAAAATAAGGAGTTGGTGTCAGAACGGGGGCCACATTTCTCATTGTAGTCATTGTAGTTTGAAAGAAGTGACGTCTGAGATAATTTCTTGTCATACATTTGGACACTGCAATTCTTAATATCAGAATGTGTTTCTGACAATAACATACCCCATAACTGCACTTAGAAATACTAAGTGGCTAAACACCAGTCTGTGCACGGCCACACTCTGATCCTTCTTGGAACAGCATGCCTTGACAGTGAACAGACGCAACCGGAGATGCAGTGATCAGCAAAAGATGTTTCGAGTACAGGCTCAGAACACCACTGGGAAAGGAAATAATATTTCAGCCAAGCTTGTTGAAAAGGACCTTGAAAGATAATCATATAGAGACATCTTTTTCATTTTTCCTAATTACCCAATGGATCTGTGATGGGACTGAGTTTTTATGAGAACTGGAGGAAGAGCTAGGGGCAAGCTGTTTTCTCCAGGTCAGGAAAGGACCTCTTGTATCACCTTCTCCACTCCTGGTCAAAGATTCAGAGAATCATAGAATGGCTTGGGTTAGAAGGGACCTTAAAAGAACATCTAGTTCCAACCCCCAGCCACAGGCTGGAACACCTTCCACTACACCAGGCTGCTCCAAGCCCCATCCAGCCTGGTCTTGAACACTGCAGGGACGAGGTGTCCATGTCCAGGCAATATGAAAGTTTTCCTTATTGTGTAACTTCAAACAGAACCCTAGTGTTTTAATTCCTTTTTATCCCTGGCAGAAATACACCAAAGTATGAATAGGAAGGTGGTGACAGTCTCCCTGTTAAGCACCACCCAATACAGCAGCCTTTTTACATAAGGTCACAGACAGTAACTACAGTATTCCTTCCCTACAGGTAGCCTTCAGTTCTCTAAACCTCCAGCCTCACCTAAGTCTTCATTAATCCATAGCTTTAACCACATTGGCTAACACGCACTAAGAATATATTTTGTCTTCCAAGGATTAAGCCTTCTGTCCTTTCACTCTCATAATGGAGTCAAGGACTTAAAAATTCAAACAATGCCTCAACCCTGAGTGGTTTTATTTATTTTTTTTTAAAATCTGTATATTAGTCAAGATCAATATTTTTTGTAGAGAAAAAGAACCAAAGTAATCTTATAGACAGAGTACTCAGTTGCCCGCCAGAAGCCTTTCAAGGTCTTTTGAAGGTCTGAACCTTTGGACTCTGGACTGTCAGTAATAAGATAGATAAGATTTTTGTATACAGCTCTGAGAACTGGTATGGTTATAGTTAGGAAAGTGATTCTCTAGGAACATAAGCCCCTTTCCCCAAAGATTTGTTTCATTGTGTCTTTGAGTCATAGTGGATTCTTTAGCAAGCAAAACTAATATTTTACTCCTGTTGGTTCAGCAGAGCCAAAGCCTTTAATGGAAAAATCATCTCCCTTCAGTTCCAGCTCATGCATCATCAACAAAATGGTTGGCCAAATTCCAGTGGCAGAACTTCTGGGGAGGACTTAAGAGGCACATACAAAAGGTTTTCATCTAAAACTGAATTTGGGTCCCTGGTAATTAGGGGTGGGGGGAGCACATCTTTCATTTTGTAAATCAAATGGATACAATCTGGAAGCCATTGAGCGAAACCAGAGAGAAGGACAGAATTTTGAACTTCACCATTTTTATCAAGCTGATTTTCTGATGAATGGCTAGACTTTCATGTGAAAGTTTTTTTTTGTTCTGGCCTCTGAAAGGCTTCTCAATGTGGAATGAAGGATGTGGAAATGTATCTGTGCCCAGAGATTGATGATATGTTTTCATTTTGTTAAGGTTGCAGAATGGTGACATTAAATAACACAATTGAGCCAATTAATATTTAAAGTTTGGATATAAAAGCCTGATAATTCACTCAAATTAAAAGGCAATGCCTGTTTTTTTTGTAAAAGCATCCAATCTATGCCATCCTTCGAAGACCTGAGTTGAAAGTCATCCCCCACAGCAAATATTGTCATTGCTTTTGTGGTGTTAAAGTTTATGAAGTACTCACAAATTCTAGATTCTTTGATTTTGCTTTCTTCTCAGTGCAATCAGAGCAAGAAAAGAGCACAAGAAGGTCTGTAAGTCCATGAATTTCCTTGCTGAATCCTTTCTAGGCCAGGGAAGGTCCCATGTTCTCTAAACAGTGGTCAGGGTTGTAGAGGCAGGCAAGTTCTCAACAGCAAGCTTCTTTGAATCACCATGCTATCAGTAAGTAGGAACTGAAAATCTGGCAACTTGATGGTAGAGTTTTTTTCTGTTTACGTTTCCTTTTTTTCCACATCACCACCCCTCAATTTTGAGAAACCATTTTATGTTTCCTGGCTCTTCCTCACATCTTTCCAGGTTGTCTCAGGGACCGCAGTTTTAGGATTCCCTGTACTGTTGCTATCAAAGTTTGTAATGCCAAGATGAGCATCTTCAGGGTCTGCAGCATTACCCATCATCACTTGCAGTTGTGAGTGCCTGAACTTGCCACCCATCTCTGCTCTGCAGTAGGACAACACAGGGAGAGAGAAACTTCAGATGCTTTTAGATATCTACAGTGCAGTCACACACATTTGGTTTAGTACCCTGGACTCCTTTCGTACTCAATAGAAAGAGTCTTTCAGGGAGCAATTAATTTGGTCTAGTGTCTACCTTAGAATGAGAAGAGCAGTGCCTTAGGAACATTTATTTCTTTTAGCAAGCTGCAAAAGAAACCTGGGTTGCCTTCAGCAGCTGTGGAAATTGGCAACTCATAGTTTGCACTTAGTTACAGAACTCCTGCTCTTGTGGTGTGAGAGTATACCCAGCACCAGGAATCCAGAGACCCTGGAAGACATTGGTGGCTAAATCAGTGGTTCTCTTTCTCCCTTAAAATTGAATTGATTACAAAAGCTAGCTTCATTCAGAACAAAACATTTGCACAGGTGGAAGTCCTGGTGCAAAGAACTAAGGATGTTGAGAGCAGCACCAGGTTAATAGTGTCATGCTGGTTGACTTATTTGAAATGTCTGGGATATTGGACCATTACTTTCAATGACCTCATCCCTATCAACAGTTTTCCAGGTATGTCCATCACATTTGATTTAAATCCAGGCAAGGTTTAATTTTTTTTGTTGTTGAATTTTGTTGTTTTGTTGTGTTGTGGGTTTTTTTTTTTGTTTGTTTGGTTTTTTTTGTTTGTTTTTTTGTTATTGTTGTTTTAAAAAAGCCTAACACCTGAAATTCCTCTTAAAAATGTATGACTTGACTTACATCTTACAAAGACCTTACCTCATGCTCTGCAGAATACCTTTCTCCTTATCTAGTTAGAGTATTTAATTTGGTCGCTCTCTCTTCCTCACAGCCTTCATATTACTTATGTCAAGTTCCCCGAGTGAAATTCATTTTTAACCATCCTGATGCAGTTTCTTCACTTTAGTAAATGGATACCCCAGCCCTCAAAACATTCTTTACATCACTGTAGGGAGCCAACAATTATTACCCTACCCACAGAACATTACATTGTTCTGTTGACAAAGACAACTGTCCTCAATGACTGGCAACATTTCTAGGATGTGAACTGGTAAGTATTATGAATAGGTAGTGCCCTGGTGGGTAAAGAAATAGCTGTAGCCGTCAGTTGTTAAAGCAGCAACAGAAGACAGGCATGCTTCTCCAGAAGCAGTTTCATTATAGTTCAGCTGAGCTACACCAGTTCAGCCCATGAATCTTCAATATTCATTCTAAAACCTATAGGTTCTCTGTAGTCAGTTGGAGAAGAGTAATCCTTCTAGCTCCATATGGCTATGGAGAGTTAACCATGTCTGGTGTTGTATGTATGTACTGTTTATAATTGCTCATCATTTCACCTGCTGGCAGTCATGACAACCTTTGCAGTCTGCCAGTGGAGTCTTCTCAGTCTGAGACAAAAGGAGCCAAGTTAACCCAACCCATGATTTACAGTCATTAAAAACATGTCTGTGTGCTGTCTGATCACTTAGAATTTTCCATCTGATCTAGATCATGCATGAACTCATAGCCATTTTGTCCTTAACTCAGACAGGAGTGCAAAGTGGGAGGTGAGCTGACATCCAACACACCACAAAGCCTGCAGGTGTAAACTCACACTATCCAAATGATCAATCTGACAATGAAACAACTGAGAAGGGTCTAAAAAACCTTGAGCAGCTTCAATATCTGTTAGGTGGGTACTTCAGTATGGGCTGGGGTGACAACAGGGATCATCACAAAGGACTCTTTTCATTTCACTGCAATTGAGCATGTAGTGCCATTCCCATGATGCTGGCAAATCACATGGGAGACTCAAAAGTATCTTATGATACAAATGCTTTTTCCTGTTTTTTTTCTCTGATCTCTCCTACTTGCCTGTTTTCCCACTAGCAGCTCTCCAGGGTGTGCCTTCATATGGAATCCCACATACAAGGAGGTGATCCTGCCCCTCTACTCTGCTCTCGTGAGACCTCACCTGGAGCATTGTGTGCAGTTCTGGTGTCCTC
>JBCJKH010019566.1:7853-22509 GCA_039877255.1 Loriculus beryllinus
GGAACATACTTACCGAGTCCAGTGAGGGAAGCCATTGCACTGGACTGTGTCAGCTGTTTTGCAGGAGCTTTGTATCACATCAACAACAGGAACAACATGTTAACACAAATAGCCACGATTTCATAGTCATGAGTCTATGGTATTGTTAAATCTACTACTATTGCTGTTCTTTGGAGGGAGAGAAGAAACATTAAAAATGCATCATCCATTTAAAACCACTTCTAGATTTTCTGACCACGAAGATTTAGAATTTAACTGCAAATTAACAGTGAACAGAAAAAAAGACACAAATATAAATCACTTTCCAAGTTACAGCATCTGCACATCATTTTCAAGTTTCAGTAGTTACATGTTTAGATTACTCAGTTATGTTAAAGAAATCTGTTATGCAAGTACAATATGTGTTAATAGTGAAAGGAAATTAATTACTAATTGAGGACTCAACACTTGTCTCTTTTCACTTCAGAACAGCTAAGAACTTGAGATAAAGATGACAGCATCAAGAAACAGCTACAACTCAAGAGCCATTGACACACAGGTACCATTTTATCTAAAATGAATTGTATGAAAGAAATGGAGTAACTGAGGTAACTCACAATACACTGCACAGGATGACAGTACATGATTACTGGATTTGAACTCTACCAAGCTGGATGCATTATACTAAAATTGTTCTTGGGGAATAACTATGGAGGTTAAATGTTCTAGAGACATGCAAATATAGAATATTCACTGAAGAAACTAACAAAAAACCCCAAAAGTGCTGGCATACCTTTAGTTGCTTTACGGTGAACATCTTTGGCCACATAATAGATTTCTTCATTTGTGACATCTAGGAGAATCTCTGTCAGCAGCATTTTTGTCAGCATCATCTGAAGTAAATGGTATTTACAATTAAAGGCCAAAACATCTTGAGTAAATACTATGTTCAAATTACGTCCATAGAGCTTTCCTTCTTCTGATGACTGTTAAAATACTCTCCTACATGTGTTATTTTATGACTTCTCAGAACATATGGTTTAAAACCATAAGTCTGAAACTGTTTAAATTTGACCTGACTTCAAAAATTTTAGAACAGTTTGTATTTTGACTGTGAACTGTACCCATGTGTATTATACACCGCTGACTCCTGAAGTCAAAAATGATACAATGAATATGTAAATCAGAAATGTAGTTGGACTGATCCCATTTATCTTCCAAAAAAGAATAAAGAGTACATTTAAGTCTGGTATGCTGTCTCACTGACCCCAATCCTGCAAAAATCAGAGGTAACTTATTTTATTATGACATATTTCCTACAAAAATTGAAAATGTTGGTAGCTAGCTCTCCAAGCTGCTCACTCTGGCCACATGCTTTGCAAAAATACAGGGCTTTCAATTAACAAGGTTTCACTTGTACAATTAGCATGCAACTTTGATTTCAAAATATGAAGTTTCTAAGTTCCTGGTGACATAGCAAAATTGTTGCTCATCTAGGACTTTCTTGCAAGAGTACATTCTAGAACTCCCTTTCACAGGAACTGAGGTTCAAGCATAGATTTCAGACACATTCACTTAATCATCAAAAGTTTTCAGAAATTTGGCAAATTAGGCAAAACCACAGAATTAATAATGATCAGTGCGTAAAGATCACAGTCATTACATTAGTTCACTGTTGTGCTAAATATAAATTATGTAACCTATATCCTTGTATATATCAGAAAGACAGTAATATAGAGACATGCAAATATAACTCTGCTTTACAGTATGTGCACTATACCTCTACTGACAGCATCAAGCAGAGAAAAAGTGTTTTACTTTGCTATGCCTGGAAAATAGGAGCAAACAGACAGAAACACTCAGTGAGAACTACGTTATTAATACCATTTGATACTCCTTTTCCTCTTCTGTCATTTCTGGCTCGCTTTGCTCCTCTTGAGGAGCTGGGGATGGACTCCTGCTGGTTTTCCCAACGCTTACAGCTTCTGTGTTTTCAGCATCTTCATCTTCCTCATCACTGTCCTAGAAGAAACAACACCATCTATTTCAGGGAAAACTTAGATGCCAAGCTCACTAGTGTCTACTGATGATAGTCAACTTGATTTACTTTGTACTGAGGTCTGTATTACAGTTATCATAAAACTCTACTTCTCCCCTCCTAATAAACATGCAACTCCCTCTCTACCCACAGGAGGTAACAAAATACACAGTTGTCAGTTCACTGCCAGAGAAGTACTTAGAACTGCTAACAATTGAGATAACTGCTAAAGTGAATGGAATATAAGGTTTCCTAAATGGGCTCTGTTTAGCAAATACAGGTATCTGAATTTGTTCAGCTGCTTCAAAGACCACACATGTTCCCAAAATACAGAAAAGAAAAAAGCTTAATTTCATCCTTGCTTCTTTCCTACACAGATCTAGTAATATACTTTTACTTTCCAGACATTAGCAACTCCAAACCACCAAGTATTTATCTACAAAGCAGCAGCTTAACCTTAGGTTTAAGCAACAGAATCAAAGAGAATGAGGAATACAGTCTCTCTTTCGAGGAGACCAGGAAGTTGCTACCTTTCAGGAAATACAAACCTGAGCAAAACCCAAACACTTCTACTTACAAATTTACTTTTCTGAGGTAACCGTGGGCCATCCCCTTCTCCAGCCTCCTCACTTTCCTTTTTTTCTTTTTTAGACAACTGCGAACGTTGCTGCTCCATCCTCTCCTTTTCCAACTTTTTCTGTTTTTCTCGTTCCATCTTTTCCAGGCCCTCACGAATCCAGGCAGGCAGAGTTCTACGCTTCACAGCATCTGCGTAAACAAGGTTTACAGTTCTGTAAGATGAACAAACCCTTCCTCACAAAAGAACAAAAAAACCCAAACAAAACAAGCAAACCCAAAGAAATAAACCCTTCACCCCAATCAAAAAATGCCACACACATGACTGTGGGAAGAAAAAAAAAAGGCATTTACAATAGCTTTGCCTTTCCCTTCTTCTGCACTTTATACTCATATGTAAAAAAAATCTTCAAATTTTTATGGTTTTTTATTAAGGAGTGGTTAACATGTACCAATCTGTGGAGGCTCCTGCTTCACAGGCATCGTGATAGGTGAACGTTGTCGGTCTCTGAATGAGGGTCTTTCCCTTCGATTTTGAGGAGGTGCAGAAGGTGCTGGTGGACCTGGTGGCCCTGGTGGTCCTGGCTGCCAATAAGGTGGGTGAAAGCCACCTTGAGGTGGACCAAAAGCAGCCCCATGCTGAAAGAGTAATGCAGTTTATTTTTCTTCACATGGTAACACTAAATACAGCATGTGTGCAAGTCCATGCAAGTAGAAATCCATGATTTCTAGGCTACTAAGAGCTCTCAATCTCTTTCTGTGGTCCCCAAGAAACAAGTTTTCCTTAAATATTTAATGAGTCAGCTTAGATTAAAGTAGGGATCCTAACAAAGCTGAAAGGGCTTCAACCAGTCTCCCTTCATATTGTGCTAAACATTAAGCCCGACAAGCACCACCTATCCCCAGCAGTTCCTTACCAGCTTAACATGAGAGCATGCAGTTAATTGAAGACTATACAAAATTAAAAAGTCTAGCTATAGGAGCAGTCTTTCCTTGTAACTACAACATGAGGACAAAAATGGGAAGTTCAAGCCTTTATTACAAAAGTGTTTTGCACTGTGCGTTTTCCAGAAATCTTTCATGGCTGCTACTAATGATTGATTAAAATATTAACAGCATCAATATGCAAGTTTAGTAGACACCCTTGGTACTGACAAAGCTGTACACAATACAAAAGTCACGAGACTTGAAGCAAAGATGGGGGGATGGGAGTGCTTTAGTATTTTCTGCCCAGAAATGCCTAATTAAACTATTTAAGAGGAGAGTGTTTAGGAAGAAAGTTACAACATCAAATCTGTTTTTATTACATTGCACTGTGTATTTAAGTCACTAGTGCGAAAACATTCTTCCACTACAATTTCAGCTCAAGCATCCTTCTGTCATTCACTGCAAAACAAGTTTTGTATAGTATTTAGAAAAATTAATTTTAAGAGTTGATCCCATAATAGTAAACAAAGGAAATTATAATAAACTAGTGTATTTGAAAATTACTGGTTCACTTCCTAACAATATTGCTGAAAAGGAGAATTTAATAATAGAGTAAAGTAGGCCAGAAGATAAACACTCATTTCTACCCATCTTCACTTGGGTTTATTTATGAACAGGAGGAGGCAGATGTTTTAACAGGTACAGCTGGTCATTTATATTGAAGTTTTGGAAGAAAAATACTGAAAACAGGGAGAAGATTAAAAAACTTTTGTATTTAAAGATTTGTGCAATTACCTCTGCTATTATGAGTGCTAAAATCACCTACAGATTTATTATGCTATGCAATTTATATGGCAGAATGAAGAAAAAAAAGTGTATGTGGATTTTTTAGAAATACCATTGTTTATTTAAAGAATCACAGTAGATAGGTATGGAGAAGCTCAATGGATCATCCAGTCTATCTCCCTGCAAATACAGGACTGTTCCCTATGGTACGTTATCTAGTGGTTTTAAGTACATATTTCTGAGATTATTTTTTTCTCCCTCTTCCTCCTCTGGTCTTTTTTTACTGGTTTGGTTTTTTTTAACCACAAAACTACATAATGTTAATTTCTATACTGGAACATGATGATTCATTTTAATATTGCACATAACAGCCATTTCTCATTACTAGTATAGGAAAAAAAAAACCTTTCACCTCACAGAACAGAACTGAAAACTCTAAAGTCTCTTCTGCAAAATATTTGGTAAAAACGTATCTTAGCAGATAACAGATTCTGCAGATGTTTGTAGAACTGAAGAATGAAAGTCGCCGCTAGATGATATTAGAGGAACACATCCACGGAAGAGACTCGGCGCACCTACAATATTAAAGCAACAAATATGTTTCACCTGATAGTCAAACTGGTTCACTGGCCCCATTGCAAAGTTATCGGGAGGTCCCCCAAAGTTGTGATTGTTCTGGTTAAACATATGCCTGTTGTCGGGAGCAAATTCCCCACTGTCCTGACTGTTGCTGTCTTCGGATGGAGGAACAATTTCCATTTGACCTGGGGTTGGAGTCATCCACTGCTGATCTGGAGGTGGGTGAGGGGGCTGGTGAGGCATTCCCCATTCTGTTTAGGATTTAGAATATAATTCAATACCAAGTTAGTACAATTTATGAGTCACCAATCACTCAATGTTTTTGTACTTCTCAAAAGGCTCCTCAAAGCAACACAGATGATGAAGTTATGAAGAATCATTAATCTACAGACTGTTCTATACTGTCTCAAGGATTTCTTCAACTAACTGAAGGAAATACAAATAGCTGTAGCTGAACTAACACCCAGGGGCTGGGGGCAGAACTGGATGTCCACAGACACACTGTACATTTGTTTTTATAAATTTCCAGCTATACTGAATCCATAGCACTTATAAATTTATAAACCGTGGAAGAAGTGACGCTACTTCTCTCCTTCAACTTTCTAAGTAATGAGCTATTTTATTCCATCACATAACAGGCTTAGAAGACCTAGTAAGGAAAGCTAATGGTTTTCTGAGGAGCACAGCCACTGAAACCTGCTTTCCAAAGTCTTATGTCTTGATAATGGGTGATTCTCAGGATTCTCCAATATCTAGCAGAGGTTCTAGCATAAGCTACAGTCATAAGTTCTCAAACATAAGTTACAGCTGGCTAACAGAGCGAGCGCGTAAGGAATGAATTAATAGGTCATGTGGCCATAACCTTTGTCTTCCTAGGAAATAAGTCTAAATATTCCTAAAGTTTTCTAAAGTACAGAATCCTTTATCCTTTAAATATGGCTTACAAGAATTATTGTGAATAAATGTGTTAGCATTTAACACTATTTAAATGCTCAATTTACGTCAACTGACTTGAAAGCTTGCAAGTTGCACACAAGAGGTGCTCTTTTCACTTGTGCCATTTTGCCTTTTTTATTAATAGCATGTAAAGGACTTTTGGATCCAAAAAGAAACCTGGAAGAATATGGGGAAAGATTAAGCTTTGTAGAAACAGAGTAAATATGCGAAGAGAACTTTGGGTAGCAGTGCACGCTGCAATTACGTTTCTTTGCTTTTACACACTGAGAATAACATTAGCTAAATTAAGGGGAGCTAGGTCATATCTTCATCAGCATGGTCTTTTATCAGCATCCCAAAAACTGGGAAAACAGCATATCCTTTGAATGATATACCCAATCATAACAAAATGCATTGGCACATTGTTTCCTGTCAACAAAAGGTGTTACATTCTTCTCACTCCTAGATCTAGGCTGTTTTCCTGTTTTGCATTTTTGTGTGAGCTTAGGCACCAAGTACTTATTATTATCAGTACAAATGTCTTCCTCACTTTTACCATTCTGTGACTGTTTGCAGAAGATACCATTTAAGATACTATTCTCCTTCACCTTAGAGATGGCAAAGCATAGGATGAATATGCTTTATGTGAGCACACTCACACCACAGGATCATATGAAAAACAAAGTTGTCCAATAATGACACAGCATTTCTGTGAAAACCTCTACTTACTTGTACAGAAATACTGCTAGAATACACTGTGTACTGCCACATAGTAAAGTTCAAATTCTTACATATGGCTACAATAACTTAGAAGAGCAGGCAGGTGAAACTTATGCAAAACCTGATGGCTACCTCCCTTTTGTAAAGCATACCTAAGAACTGTCAAGGACATTTTCAGCCCACTTCTATGAAGCACTGCAATAAAATAAATGTGAATAGTCACAGTGAAAACTGGAGGTGTTACTCCTTTAGTCATTAACAGAGCTGAGCATGAAGTGCAGTCTTCACCAAGATGACAGAAAGCGTGCATACAGGCTTACTAACCACATTCCTCATGCATTTCCAATTGCATTAGAGAATGGTGAGGTAAGAAACGTTTCAGAAAATAACTTCAGACAAATTTTGCCAGAAAATACCCAATCTCTTACAATACCACTTATTGCCAGCGTTACTTTATGAAGTTTTAAAAAGAAAATGAATTTTTGGCCAAAACTGAAGTTTCGAGGAAGTTATAAAGAACTGAAATAATTGATATTAACAGAAATGCTCAATCAACTTGAACTTACAGTAACTGAAAAATTATGCAGATGACAATCAGATACATAAGCAAAAAATAGAAAATACTAAGTATATGAAACTGGGAATCACAGAAACAACTAGGTTGGAAAACGCCTTTAAGATCATCAAGTCCAACCATTACCCCATGACTGCCAAGTCCACCACTAAACCATGTCACTAAGGGCCTCATCTACATGGTGCTTGAACACTTCCAGGGAAAGTGATTCCACCACTTCCTTGGGAAGCCCATTCCAATGCATGGAAACATTTTACAGATGAAATTTTACTCATTTTTCAGCATTTTAAGACACCCAAAGCTAGGATCTACAAGCTAAATTGCGAACTCATTCTACATGCCAAGATTACACAAGAAGCAGGTATTCACTACAGGAGAGGGCAATATATGCTCTTTAATTCTGAGGCATCCTGTTGCATTCAGCGCTGCTGTTCCTAGGGCAGTGGGATAAGCAAAACATAACATAAGATGTAAGAATAAGAACCCAGGGAAATAGACAGTGTGAATTGCAGTTATCTTTCTACAACATTCAGGACAGAACAAATCTTTTGCATATGAATATTATAGACGATTTATTTTATAGAGAGATTATCAAACTGTGTTGTCAGACCTTTGTGTCTGTACTGTTATGCATTTTGTGGAACACTTGACCGGGTAGCAGCAGCTGTGATACTCAGTTATGATGCTACTGGTAGTTTTGCACCTTGAAACCTGAGGGACAGGGCGTATTCACACCCAAAAATGTCTGACAAAATTAAAATTTCAATATATATTAAAAAGAGTAAAAATGAATGAACGGGAAAGAAGACAAACCTGGCTGCCACATTCTGTTGAAGTTGGGATCCCCCTGAAAATTATTATGGTTGTTTGGACCAGACTCTATTCCTGAAATATCCTGTCCGTTTGGCATCATTCCTTGTTGTTCCACTACACTCTGCTGCCCTGAGGCTTCTCGCTGAGCAATCCATGCTTGAGCTAATGCAGCCCAGTCAATCTGGCCTAAAACAGAGGAAATATAAAAGGTTAGTATTCACATATCTGAAGTTTAAATGTTTCTCAATTACATGTATCACTGCTCAAGAGAAATGGTCAACGTTTACCTTCAGCAAGTACCATGAGCACCATTAAAACATACTCACAGTGTAGAGTAAAACAAACTGAAAGCAAATGTCAACGTACATACTTGCTGAAGCTGCGTTTCTCTGCATATGTTCAAAATGCCGTAAGGCAGATTATTTTAGGTTCACATTAGCACTGTATGGGTGGTAGCAATACATTTTTTACCTGAGTGATCTAATTTTGATATCAGAAAGAAATATATATACAGCCTTAATTTCTAAACTCAAGTCTAAGAAAGATGCATAGTTATAAAACTACATTTTGCAAGATATAGTCCTTGTATAACCCCCTATTTCTGGAATGCATATTTCTCTCCCCCCTTTTTTTCTTTACTACCACTCCTTCCAGTAAGTAAGTTAGTTGCACTCTCAGATGAGGACACTAGTCTGTATTCTGCTCATTATCAAGTCAGGGAATTTCTCTAGTGAAGTCAGAGAAACTGAAGTGACAGAAAGCAATTTAAAACCAGTGTGCCCAATCACTCAGAGTATCAAATACACATCTTTGCTTTCTTTTATCTATTCCTGTATTTCTCTTGATGCTTCAAATTGCTGTCACCTCACTCTCAATTTCAGGTTTATTGCTTTGGTGGGTTTATTTTTTTTGGCAGGGGAAAGAAATCCAAATAAGAGATCAGGATCATCACTGCTGTAACATAAAATAAATACCATATTAATCTTCCAGTGAGAGTTTTTCTGTGTATAAACTTGCATTAGTATTTCTGCCACACAAGCACTGAATAAAAAGCAGATTTCCTCAAATAAATGATTCATCTTGGCTATAGAACTGGCAGAAATACAGATTCTGTAACTCACAGGGACAGATTCTGTAAAAGTACGTAAGGTCTAAATGTTAATCAGTATGACTGGTAAAATATTGATAATTTGTCCAGGATAGCTCAGGTTGCTTGTCTGTACTTTGCATATTAAATATTAACTATGTCAAAACATTTGGAATTGATGCTTTCTATTTTTCTGGCTCTTCAGAAAAGCATTACAAATGTATTATCTTGGAAGCAGCTACAAAAAAAGCAACTATCAGTCATGCTCTGAACAAAGATTCAAAAATTCAACTGACAACAGGAAAAATAAAAGAATCCACAAAGCTTTCCATACACTTACTTGGATCTTGCTGGTGCTGAAATGACTGCATCCACTGCTGTTGGTTCAAAGGCCATTGCTGCCAAGGTTGTCCACCTTGATCCCACATCTTTTAAGTCTTTATATAGTCTATATTTCAACTAAAAATAATAGTTGTATGTTTAAATAGATGCCCATGAAATATCACATAACTGAAACTTACATAACTGCAGATATAGTTAAGCCTTGCAAAGCAAGCTGAAGCAATGCTGGCTTAATATTTTAAGCTGGAGGAAATGGTTCATCCTTTAGAGTAATATCTGCAAATATTACCATCAGATTTCAGAAGCGCAGTATGCTTTCTCTGCATTTTCACAAAGAAATTAACTACAAAATGACATTCAAGGAGAGGTCTGACAAGTTTATACGACAAGAACTCATCTGACAGTAAATGCAATTTAAAGTCAAAATATAGAAGACATTAAATGATATCCTTGCCTGTTTCTTAGGGAAAAGATGTGTATTTTTCTACACAAGTGTCATGCAAGTCTGTTAAGTGAGACAAAGGAAAATCACTGAATGGTAAAACACATCATTAATGATTGCACAGGTACAACACGGTGTCCACATGCATTTTATGTGCTGTACAGGCTCACTGTAATTTCTAAATAATACACGCTTTCTGAAGAAGAAGAAAAAAAAACCCACAAGCCTCTGCTCAGCTGCACATTTACCACACGGCCTCTTAAAATCGTGAGAAACATTTGCTGGTGCTGTGCTTTATGCCCTGTGCAGGCAGCAGCAGCTCTAGGACCTGATGGCTCCGTAACCTGCTTTAAGTGACGCTCCAGGACCAGCTTTGCAAGAATCTGACAAGGCAGAGCAGCCTACCAGGTTGGTATGCCTATAATGGAATGCCAGCTCTTTCTGGTCATTTCCATCTCCTGCGTACACCTAACCTGCTACTACACATGGAGGACCAGTGGCCACCTGCACTGCTCCAAACAGCTTTTCTGAACCCAAACCCTGGGCACAGTTTTGAGAACATTCTAGCAGCTGTTCCACAACACCAGTGGGGTAAGACACCCTCTGTCCTACCCACTTCTCAACAGGCTTCACTCTCAAAGAACATATCCTCATACCATCCACCAGACAATCCTCGATTTCACGCACTAAAACCATCACCCATGTAAGCTATTTCAAATACTCCAAACTTAAAAGAAACAGAAATATTCATTCACAGGAGGAGCACACAAAATCTCATTGTGGCTCACAGCCAAGTGCAATACAGGATAGATGAGTACAGCCTGTCAACTTCAGAAGAAAGTAGCTCAGAGCAGCCAGTGCCACTCAGGTGGCCAGCCAGGAACATAACCACAACCACTCTTACAGAGCAGGATGCAAGCAGCTCCACAGACAGAGCTGGCTTTCAGAACACAGAAAACCAATCAGAGTGGATCCTACTTGCAAAGGGATCTCATGCTCAGTGCTTACACATCCATACAAATAATTACATGACTGCACAGGAAGAGAGCATCACACTGCAAAAGCACACAACAAAGAAAGCTGTACAGCACATTGCGGGGTGTAGGGTCATGCAGAGGTGAATGCAAGCTTGTCTCTTGCATACTTCTGTCATATTTTCTTTTTAATCTGAAAAAATGGAGAACACATTTGTTCTGAAACCACTTATATTCAACCCAGTACAAAAATTATACATGTATGGCTCAGAAAAATTCAGTTGCAAATGCCTTTGCAGGGGTGAGGGGACAGGACTTGAGAGGGGGAGGTTTAAACAAGACCAGATCAACTTGAGAACAGTGGGAGCACTGGGCAAAACCGACTTTACTATTTTCACTATCTTTCCCTATCAAATTAAGTATGGTGGTTGTTTTTTTGTGGTAGGGGTTTTGGGTTTTTTGTTTGGTTGGGTTTTTTTGGTTTGTTTCTTTGTTCGGTTTTTTTTTCTTTTGCCCCTTTTTTCTTTTTTACATTTTTATCTGTACCTAGGAAATTAACTTTCTTATACCAATTGAGTGCAAGGCTGGCTAATAATGCACTTAATGCAACACTTAAGCAGGTCCTGACATACATAGCTCTCAACTACTCCTATGTGCATATTTCATACACTAAGTATATAGTAGTAACCTCATATACTATTTCCACCCTAAAGAAGAAAAAGGTAAGTTTCTTCCTCCCCTCAGTTCATCTTTCCATCCAGAATCCAAATTCTTTCAATTGTCAAAATAAATTTGTTAACATCTTAAACCAAAGTTGTAACAACTGTGGCTCAAGATAACCACCAGCCTCAAAGCCCTGCACAGCCTCTCCCTTTGTTCCCCGCTGTTAAATCACACTAACATTAATAAAATTTCAGTTATTCTAGTAGCATTTTTTTACCTAAATACATACTACCTTGGAAAAACTCTGTGAGGTTTACTAAAGTAAACTCAGAAAAAGATTTGGAAGATTAAATTGTAAGAGTCAGGTCTGCATATAATTCCATTAAAAAAAAATGAAAGAGTTAAATATCAAATCCTCTCATGGAAGTGTAACAATATTAAGGGAACCTCTACAAATTTAACTGAAGTGGAACCTCCTGCATACAGCTTTTACTTGATAGGATCAGATGAGATTTAATTTTATGGGACTGTCTATGTATCTCTGGCCTAAAAATCTTATATATTTTGATTTTTTTTTTTACATGTTCCAGCTAACACAATTAGATTGTAATAAACTTTTGTACCTGACAAAATGCTTATCAGCAATCTGCTCCTCATGGATTCTGCACTGAAAAGGACATTTAGTATTCGAGCCTTTTCTTGTTTATTTGCAGGCCTTGATCCTCACACTACGGACAAGCTGAAGCATCAGTTTGGAGAGTAAAAAGGCCTAAGGTAACAAATCCCTCCAGATCTCCTGTGCATATCCTGTCCCTAAAATAGCAATTATCTCACCATTTTATAAAGTGTTCAAAGAAATTAATGCAACTTTTTGGTGATGGGGAGATAAATTATTCTGCAGCTTTATCAACTAGCATCTGAAAATGTGACCATGAGACACAGAAGACAGGCAGTGACTTTAGGCAGCAACTCTAGGCAGCAGCAACATTCATTCCCTTTCTGGCTTCCCTCTCAGCAAGTTATCATGCCCTAGGACGTGGAGGCCAAATCCACATTCCAAAGGGAAGTGGTGCCAAAGGACTCCACCATCTTCCCATCAGAGAGCAGCACTGACCCAGGACACCTAGCGTTTGTCCAGGCTGCTCCCAAACACATCTCAGGTATCAGCACAGACCTGGCACTCGGAAGGCAGTTAAGACATGTTCATTCTGCTTTGGAAGGTCAGACACTCACCCAGTGCCAGCTGGCTTCAGGACCAGACTGAAAAGCCCTGTTGGGTTTTAGCTGTTGGCGTACATAGCTGCCTCTTCATCAGTCTGCAACATAATATGGCCTAGAGTCTTCAAAAGATTATCTCACCTTATTATTGCTATTTTGGGGAGAGAAATCAGGTGGGGGAGTTGATTTCTATTTTGATGCACAACACTATGACAAGACAGCAACAGCTGTGTAAAACCTTGAAGAACTTCAACATTTGGTTAACTCAATTTACACCATCCAGAACAGACTGATTTAAGATCACTGCTATTTGAAACTGCTAAATTTTGTTTGTGAACTGTATTTGAAAGCTTTTAATTCTGTATTGCATTTGTACTTTCACAGTTTTCCTGAGGAAACATTGTTTTTCTTAGGTTGGCAACTATAAAAAATGCTGTCTTTCAAGTACACAGATTTATTACCAAATTCAGTATAAAAGCTTTCTTTACTCATGAGAAGTATGTACTACACAAATAGTTAAGCAATTCCATCACTTTCTTTACAGAAATGTACGGGCAAAAGCCCTTTTTCAAATATCATGTGAAAACTGGCCAAAACTATTATTAATTCTTATCTTTATTTCAACTTGATCTTCAGTATGCTATTCTTTGAAAAGAAACAGGAACTAGATATGAAGGAATAGAATGAGTATTTTAAAATATTTATAAAACTAACCTTAAGGTATATTGGCTAAAAGACCACATGTATTCAAATTCCTTAATACTGAAAACTAAATGGTGCATTTTAATACACTCCATGCAGAGACAATGAACAGAAGAGGTTTGCTGTATGGCCTCTCCATCTATATGGTGACCTGAAAGAGAGGGACACCATTGCTACTTCCTCCATTTTTTGCTCCCCACTTGGTTTCCTGCACCTTTTCAAAGTTTTCACTCACTGGTATAAGGTAAACATGAAAAAGGTACTTGATGTACAATCTTCTCACTACAGAGAGGCTACAGGCGGTCAAAGATGATTTACTGTCTTTACAAAATGTTCTGCTAAGCACTGTTTAATGGTTTCATCTCCTATTAAGTTTCTGAGGCAAACAAACTGGCTTTAGTTACTCCTTTTTATATAAAAGTAATGTAACTTTGTATACTGCTTGGAAACTTTACTGTGTCTATAAAACTCTTAAAGAGAATCTCAGTATTGTCCCAGGAGACATCTCTGACAGTTTCCTTTGCTAATGATGCTAATTTAAAGATGTCGAAAATAAAAACAGCCTGAGGCAAGTCTTCTGATAGTGAACAAACCAACATTTTTGAACCTCAATGCCATACACTGAAGGGGCACAAACTGTTTCTAAAAGAATTCACAAAACACAGCAAAGAAAACGTAGCCTGTTTCCAGCAAGTTTACATTTACTGCAAGGGATTCACTCCCAACCTGGGGAAAGCAGAAACAACACCAAACCCAAAACCAACAAACAGTGCCTCTCCATCAGCCAAATAGGTAACTTAAAGCTTGAAAAAGTTGAAACCTCTTGCACTAATGTATGTGGACAAGAAGCAAACATCTTCCTGAGACACATAAAGCAGTAATAATGGAGAAAAGAGAACCTAAGTCTTCTCCCACCTAATTAAAATCTGCACTGCCAAAACTAAGTTAGGGTGCTGCCACATGAATTACAAATGAGTTTTAATTTCTTCCAAAAAAAAAAAAAAAGATCAGCATCATCTGAAACTTCACCTATCACAGTGGAAGACTCTTAGGCCCACTAGTAACACAAGGCCAAATACACATCAGAACATCCAAATTGCAGTGAAACAAGTTTTATTTTCCACTGAAAGGGGGGAGGAGGCAGATGAATACTGGCTATAATCTTCTAAATTCAAACCTCAACAAGATGCTAACAGAGAGGTACAAGAACTGAGAAATCATTAAGACTCACTGGTTCTAACATCACCAGTGCTTACAACAGGTTTTGAAAAGCAAACAGGTTCAAAGAATGGATCGATTT
>JBCJKH010019566.1:29020-43102 GCA_039877255.1 Loriculus beryllinus
GACCCGGCTGCTGCGCCCGCAGCTTGAGGCGGCGGAGAAACCGCGTCCGGCGCCCCGCGTGTCCCCAGGCCCCTCCGTGGCCCCGGCCGGAAGCGCTGCCCGCCCTCCAACGACTGCCGATCCGGCCCGGCCCGGCTGGGGGAGGAGAAGGAGGAGGAGGAACGAAAGGGAAGCTCGGGTCAGCTCGACACCCGCCGGCCCCCCGGGAGCGCTGGCGAGCGCAGCCTCCCCCGTTACTTACACTTTCCCCCGCCTCCCGCCGCAGGCGCTGCTGCCGTTACCGCTCCACCGTCGCCTCCTCTCTTTCACTCTTCGTCTTCACGAACAAGACAATATGGCGCTTAGTGGCGCTCACCCGGAAGTAAAACGCGTCACGGCGTTGACCCTTGCCTGGAACACGCGATCGCCTCTCGCCACCATCTTTGCTAAGGGCGCGCGGGGCGTCGGGCGGTGTATCCCTTGCTCCCCCCAGCGGCAGGAAGCGAAGGGCAGCGGGCAGTGCCCGATGCCGCCATCTTGACTGTGGGCAGCCACACCAGTTCCTGTCTGGCAGCCGCTGTACGCGTTAGTGTGAGGGGAGCCGGGGGAAGTCGTCAGCCGTGCGGTCTCCGCAGGGGATTGCTAGTGAGAGTGTCCCAGGGTGGAGGAGGGCGGAGGCTGCATGAAGAAGTGTGTAAAGTTGTTTCGTTAAGCGGGTGTAACTCTGGGGGTGATGATACTGCACTGAAATATGTCAGTAGCATAGATGCTGCACGGCTGCAGGGTGTCGGCGTCCTCAGTAAGTCGGGTCAGTGTGTGCATATGTGGAGGAGGACGGTTCTTTAAGTCTGTTCAATACCCGAATTAACTTTAAAGTTGTCATTGCATTTGAATGTATGAAGATAAGCCAAAATTGGTATATAGTTCTTGTATCGACGTTAGGGTTGTTTCTGTAGGCAAGGACTTGGTGGTTGCATTGCTTTTTGTGGAGCAGCCATTGTCATTAGCTGGCACATTACTCATTACCATGGTCACTGCCTGTCCTTCCTTCAGTGTCATCTGATGTAAATGCCTAAACCATCCATCATCTCTCTGATCACTGGATAAATTAACATTAATGCACGCAGTAGCAAAATAGTTTTTTATAAATCTGCAGGAAAGTGTTGAGAAACTTGTGGTTTACTTCATGTCATGATTTCAGTGTGAGATTTGTTGGTGCCACTTACACGACATATTACTGCTAGCTGAAGTGTTATAGAATTTTCCTTTTGTGCCACAAACAATAGCTAGACAGAGAATGCCTTCCATGGTCTTACACATTCTGGAAGTCCTAAATCCGTGCAGCATTGACTGACACACAGCTGGAACCCTGGAGCGGTGCTTATGAATGGATGAGCTTCAAGCTGCTACTGAAGCTGGGGACGTGAAGGGGACCCACTCTTTGTCTTGGTCTTATCACAGAACTAGAGAGTTTGGTTTGTGCGAAGGGAAGAAACTGTCTTCATCTGTGACATATGCCACGGATGGTAAAGCAGGGGGAACAAATAATGTAGGTTAAGGGCATGGACTCATCTCTGGGCAGCTCTTCCAAGTGCAGTGAAGTTGTGACACAAGGTGAAAGGAAAAAATACTATCTTTTTAAGTTGAGGGGAAAAAATGGAAACTTTGTGAACTCAATTGTACAACATATAGCTTATCTTTAAACAATATAGTTTTCCAAATGGTTGGATGTTCTATTTATACATTTGTCAAATCATATATAACATAGGCGAAAAGACAAAATGATTAGAAGACAAATGGCAGCTTTATTCTGGAGAAACTTATTAAAACACCTAGGACAGGCTGGAAAACTGATCAGATTGGTTTTTAAATACAGTCTATGTTTAAGGCTCTGTTTACTTAGTAATATTTGGAATTATAAATCTACAAATGAAGTGTAAAATATATCAGTATGCTAGAAATTCTGAAAATATTATTCTTTAAATACCTGCAGAATAAAATTAGAGTACTAGTTCAAACAGATGAAAAATAAAATGAATTAAGGTGAAATTTCTAATATGCTTGATTTATTGCTCACAAGTATCTTGGACTTAGAAATGGGCTTTTTTGGTTACTTGGATTGTCTTTTGTTTAAGTGCAAGAACATATGAACGTACCAGGGATTATCTGAATGAATAAGTAACAGCAGAATCAGAATTCAACTTTGTGAAATGGCTGCCACTGACACGGTGGTTTCCTTGCAGAGGTAATGGTCTCCATGTTACACAGCTCAAAACCAAAACACTATAACCTAGCAAAGCAATGGGGTAAGTGTTAAGAAATCATAAACGTACTCAAAATAAATACTTTCCTGTGTTCTTTTAAAAGCAGTACTGCACATTTTTATTTTGCACTAGAAAAAATATCAGAAGCTGCAATAAATGCAAGAAACATTTTTGACACTTGCAAAATAGTTTTTCTATTAATATCAATGAAGACAGGAGTTTTGATAATTTTATGTCAATGGAATTTATACCAAGTAGTCTTAAAGTAGTTACAATGCATTGCAATTGTTTTAACAAAGAAATTCACTTAGGCTTTTTATATAAGGTTGTGCAAAGTAAGTGTTTTGACTTACATTTTCAGACAGCAGTCTGTTAGTGTATTTTGTAATCACATAATCTCAGTTAACAAGAAAAAAAAACCAGATTTTCGATCATATTGAATAATCACTTTCCCACTGTTTCTGCAGTTTATTTATACACCAAGCCCAGCTAAAACAGCTGGCAAAATGACATCCTAGGACAGAGTAAATAGATACAGAAGCAAAAATAATCCATTCTAAAATAATTAGACTGAAATGGTTCTGCTGAGCATTAGTGGCATCTGTTTATGATTCTCTATGATTTCACATATAAATCTTTGTACAAATGCTCAAATGTGTACAGGGCACAGCAAGAGAGCTTCCAGCTGATAAAACTGAGGAACACCAAATCTTTGTTTAACCAGGACTACTGTGAAGCTGTTCAGTGAAGCATGCTGCCACTTTTTATTTTAAAGTGGATTTGCCAGGTTTTGCTAACAGAAGCATTGTATTCAAATACTTTGTTCCTATTTTAATACATCCTCAAGTTTCTTCTCAAGAAGTTATTCCTTTCCAAATCTTAGGGTTTTTTACTAATGTGTTCAAATAAGCTTTTTATAACGGGTTGAGAATACAGATGTGTTAATTTCATGTTCCTTTATGATTCAGTTGGTGTTAAGATAAAGAAGTCTGAAGAGAAGCAAATGGTGAAGTTAAGGCATTTCAGCCTTATAATGAATTTATAAACCACTCTCACCTGCTACTACTTGAAGTCCATAAGCAAGAGCACTTCATTGATACACATAGAGAGCACAGATGGGAGCACGGTTTGGCATACTGCCTAATTCCATTTCCTGAACAAAGACAATCACCGTGCATACATTTTAGGCAAAGAAGTTCAGGGTTAATTTGGGGTTTCTGTTCTTCACCGAGTATTTGTAGCAGTCTCTCAGGAGAACAGACTTACACAAACACGGTATTTGTACATGTATTGGTGTAGGTAGGTTAGTATAATAAATCTCACCATCACCTGTTGCCATGTTTAGTATAAATTGTACCTAAATCCAAAGGTAAAAAGACTCTTTCTAAGGAGAAAGGCTTTAGTATCCAGACTGATTTCTTAACTGATACAGCCATCTTTATTGATGCCTCTGCTCCAGGGAAGCTTTGTAGAGTGTTCCAGTTGTCCATATGTGAATCAAGTACTTCTCTAAGTTAGATTTACTTACTGAAGAGTGAGCAACTGTTTAGTTTGCTTCCTTCCTCATTGTTTTGAAGGCAGTGTCTTGTGACTGGTTGGCAGAGAGCTGCTTGGGAGTCACAGCTTTTCTCAAGATACCTGTGCTGCAGTCTGTAGGAAGAGGCAAGACTGCAGTTACAGTAGCTTTTCCAATAGGAGTTTTTCTAGTTCAAAGAATGCAAGTGATGGGACTGGGAAACTTATGGTTAAGGATCAGTGAAATAAGACATTGACACAGGCTTATGCAGATTCAGGAAATGTAAAGAACAGATGACACTGATGAAGAAAAGAGTGGTGCCCTTGTGAGAAGAGAAGGGTGGAACAAAGAGAGAGCCATTTCTAAGTTACTCCACATGAAGATGCAGGGTACTGCTCTTTCTCAGGGCTTGGGCGGGGGACCACAAATGTACAGTGCAGCTCAATGAAGAGAAGATGCTATATGCCTGAAAAGATCTTTGGTCTGATAACAGAAGATTCTAGACTAAAAAGAATATTAATATAGGTCCTTAAGTTCAGTAGTTTTAGAGAAGTCAGCAAAACTAGGACCAGGGCTCATCTAGTCAGTCCGTCTGCTTTAGGGTGGATAAAATACACTCCATGTGTGGTCTCCTAGCAAAACTGTGTTACAGAAGCAAAACTCAGTTGGTACTTGCTTTGACTCTTGCCCAGAACCAACTGGTGAGTTTTGATCAGTGATATACAAAGAAGGGGAAGGTATGTGTAGATGGATGAAGAGTATGGGAAGATAAAGAGGTTAAAGCAAATTAATATATTTTAACTAACTCCGGTATAAACATTCTTTTTCCTTTCTTAGTGTAGACTCAGGTTAAGAAGTGTTTGGTTGGAATACAGATGGCTAAAGTTGACTGCTTGGTTTCTGTTTTAAGCAGTGGAAGAAAAAAGTATTGCATTGGCCAGAATGTATAGCCTAATTTTGACCTAAACAGAGGAGTCTTCCTTTGGAAAATAAAATCTTGTGCAAGCAGAGGCTCATTCTGGTATGACCATCAGCTGTATGGCCTAAAAATCCTTAGTACCTTGCACAAGTATGTACGGGTAATGTGGCTATAAAATGTATTTCAGCAGTTTGAACAAATGCTGGTATGACAGGTTTTGCTATTTTCTTTCTACAAAAGAGTAAACAGAGTGAGATGAAGCCCTCTGAAACAGAACTAAAGAATAGGAAAGCTGTCCAAATAGTGCCACATAGTTTAAAAGTAGTCATCAGATTTTGAGCTTTTTATGTATTTATTGCTCTCTGAGATGGAATGAGAAATTGCCAAAAGAAGTAACAACTCCATACATGGCAGTCAAACATGATACGGAAACAAGTTCTGCCACCAGGACACCTGCTGTCCTCCAGTGATGACAAAGGGAAGTCCAGACACATATTGGAGGGCAAAAGTCATCATTTACTGTCCAACTCAGACACAGTGCAAAAATAATTTATAGTTTATTACTCCTGTGAGAAAAGTATTCAGGAACAGATAAACAAATTCATGTTTAGAACCAAAAGTAACAGAATTACCCAGTTACACTTAAATTCCATACTTATTCATACACAAGCTTATATGCTGTACATTGTCATAAATATGTAGTTGAAAATTTACTAAATACATAAGTATTTGCAATTGTCTTTCCTAGCAGGTAAAATGACAATATATATTGATGTATTTATGGTGTGCATATATATACACACACGTGTGTGTGTATAAATACATATATATATATATATGAGGATATACATATGCACACCAAGTATATATTTAAACAGGAATACATTGCTATACCAGTGCCAGCTGGAGACAGCTGAAAGGGTACTGGGTATCTGAGGATTCACTGTTACTTTGAGGAAGCACATTTTCCCAATCTATTCCCAGCTCTATTGGGAAAGTGCACTGCAGCCCTATCCAGAGACAGCTATTGTTACTCCATTCCGGAAGCACTGTGCTTTCCAATTACTACATGTGGAAGCAACATGATTTGACAGGTTCTTGTTTGCAGGATTCTTGACAGCTGACAACCAACCCAGAGATGGGAAGAATCTGGACTAGATCACAGAAGTTGAAATACTTTATATAGTTACTGTACACCACCAAATCCAGGCACTTAACACTATCAGTATTTTTATTCTCAACTGTTCTAGTACTATGGGTGAAAGCTTATCTTTATAAAAAACAAACTTTCTATAGACCTCAGTAGGATAGGACATCATCTTACATTCTAACGGTACTGTATTTTAATTAATCCAGGAATCTTAAATGTTTGGAAAAGTGCATACTTCAAGAGAACAATTCAGATATTTATAATAGCTTGACTGAACTTCAGAGTCAACATATGATAAATTCTCTACAAGATAAAGGCACAATATTTACAGGTACTCTTACCAGTGCAGCTTTAAATAAGATAAACTAAATAACCACTACCATCTTTAAATTAAAATGTTGAGACTTATAGTAATAATCTTTCATAAAAAAGTAGATATGCTTGTGCATTTAGTACTCTTGATTCTGGAACCATCTGAACATGGGCATCACTAACATATACCCACTGTCCTCCTGATGCTCCCATGGCTTCTTTTAAGCCTGAAATGCAAAAGCAAAGTAAGTTGTTTCTTGTATTATGTTTCTTGTATTGGTCATTATCAAACAAATACAGGGGATATTTCAAAAAGCCCCAAGAAGAACTCATGACTTAGATGCAATCCAGTAATTTTAGTTTGAAATTTACATGCCAGAAAGTCCTGTAAGAGAAACTGGTGGAAGACAAAGCTTACAAACGTACACTTCCATTGCTTTTTTCCTATTTTGTTCAAAAATCCCAAGACATTTCAAGTAGAGCTTGCTGAGTTCTAACAGTAAGTTATACTAGCATACAACCAGTTCTGACGTAGAAAAAAATCTTACTTCAAAAGCTGACCGGTGTGAAATTAAGAACACAGAAAGATCTAATCTATTCTAATAAACACTGCATGGGAAGCATAAGACTGAGGGAGACTTCAGTTTCAAAAATCATATTAAAAATTTTACTTCTGGGAAATGAGCTTCAAATGCAAAGTGACACAGCACAGGACAGACAGGATACTGCTTACTTGCCCCGTGAAGGGAAAGAATAAATATATTTACCTTGCTCTGACAGCTCAACATTCTTGCCTCCACAAGTCACTCACTAACAGATTCTATCCTAGAATCTGATTTCATTCTGTATATCCAAAACATATTAATGAGAACTAGTGTGCTGTCCTCAAAATTCAAGCAGAAACCCTACAGGAAATCTTGCACAACTATTCATCTGGACATATTACTTTGACTAGGAATGAGAGTTTTCCAACAATTCTCTCTTTAACAACTGAACCAGAATTCCATTTTCACTCAGCTCTATGTGGGGTTAATACAGAAGTAGGTCATATATTGGGTGTAACATTAAAAAGAAGACTTTTTCTTATGCGGTACAGAAATAACAGAATATTCTGAGCTAAAACAATTATATGCTATGAATCCCCTTAAGGATAAGGAGCTGTAGCCAGCGATTGCTTTTGGGTTTACTCACAGAGAAAAGAGACTTTGTACATACCCAGAACATTTTTAGTGGTAGAAATATGCTCCAGTAATTTCCTGGAGGGTGTCCTGACTTTTACATATGCCGCATAATGACCACCTCTCATTGATCCACTGTGCTCCACTATTCCATAAAGACTGTACAGCACTCTTGCACCATCCGTAACATTCTGCATTCCCAGAAACACAGAAAATAAAAATTAAATTATTTCATGATGAATTTTACAGATACCTTAACTAGCTATCAACAGTATCACTTTAAAAGAAGCAGACAGACATCTACAGCTTTCCAATGGTGAAATACATCTATTAAAAATACTCTATTAATTTAATTTAGTTACCATGGAAGCAGCAATACTTGCTTAAATGCTGTTAGATACACTAACACCATCAGGGCACCACAGCTTAATTAATACTAGTTAATTTCTGTGATATTCTTGATATGAATGGAATTTCAATTAGTTACAGTTCTGAGGATACTATTTGAAAAATTCACTCTGTGATTTCTCTAGGAATGGAAGGAATAATAAACATCATCATTATCATCAATCCAGTTTAACTGGTGCTCAGAACAACAGCTTGAAGTACCATAACAATAAAGATTTGAGATGGGTACCTTGCAAGATGCAGCACAAAATGGTGCTAAGTCTAAAATCAGTGGGAAATCCACATGCCTATTCACTTTCCGTAGACTCAAACCAGCCTTCAAAAGAAAAGGAAAAAAAAAAAGACTGTAAAATAAATATTTTTACTAAGAAGCTTTTTAAAGCTAAGGTGTATTATTATACTATTAAAATAAACCAAAACCAATAGTAATATTGTAACTGATTTAAACATTCTTTGTTATGCTTTCAATACAATGCCTGCTACACATAAGCACGATGGACACGTAAGAGGTTTCCCTGGATACATCTGAATGGCTACATGCACTCTGAAGGTATGAGACAATAAAAAAAACCAACACAGTCATGTTTCAGATAGTGGTTCTCCATATAAAAAGCAAATATCAGTATACACGACAACACTGAAAGAACTGCTTGTCCACCGGTGGGGCAGAGGAATATACAGGAGGGTTTTGGCCTTTTACCTGGTGGAATCTTTTCAGATGGAGAATAAGAATAGCAGGAACTGAAGAAATCAGCAGCTGTTTCCGAGCATTTGTATAGACACCTTCCATTTTCTTTTCTGTATTTATGAATATCAAAATAATTTGTAAAGTGAAGGCAATCACACAGAATTTTGGTATTTTTTAAACATCTGACAGAATATTCTATGTTGCAATGATTGTGTGCATGTTAAATAAAATGCAAGGGAAAATTTTAAGAGTAACAGAAAAATATTTCCTCTTTTTTCTAGTTTTTAATAAACAGTCTGTCAAATCTGAGCATTATTTTAGCTCTTCCTGTGCAAATCAGAACAAATGTTGAAAACGCATACACTATCCAGGTCAGCTTGCACACTGAGATAACCAACATCATCTGTTACGATAGCAGCCAACTTTCCTGTTAAAACCATTTCATCTGAAATTAATGGACGATCACTGGAACAAGAACCGGAAGGCACAGGTCTCTTTTACCTATGTTAATGTCCCAGCCACTAAGATAGAGGTTAATTTTCCATTCTTCAGTTCTTTCTGAATGACTACACACTTTGTAGTCATTTATGTTTATTTAAAAGAAAGGTCTGAGGAGGGGCGTCTACTTCAGGCCTCATAACCTGCTGACTTAAGCACACAGGACTGGGATATGTGGACTCCAAACTCCTCTGGTGCAGAGGAAATTGAACCTGGGCCTCTTGCCAGAAGTAGCTCAGTGATTAGCTATACAGTAAAAGGGAACATGGCACCAGCTTTTTTTTTTTGCTGACAAAAAATAATTTATTGACTGGTTTTACACATGTCCGAAGGAAAATATTTCATCTGAGGTAGAATGGAGCATTTCACATAAACACCGGTGACTTCTTACATCTTTTCTTTTAAAAAGGAAAGAATAATGCTTAGTTGTGAACAGATTTTCCTCTTCCATTTTTCGTTGTGCCTATGGAACCAAAACATTATTTATGTAGTACTTACTCTCAAGTCCGGTAACGAATGATTATAAAATACTACGCTTAATTATTTTTTCTGAATTTACTCGTGCTTAAATTGTATCTCTTTAAATAGCTAAAAATGCACAGCATATGGGCAAGTTTTTGTTACTGTACCTCCCTTTATATTTTACTTACAAATTATCTTAATTAGCTTAATTTTTTATCCTTCTGAATTACCAACCACCACAACAAATCCTCCACTCCTTTTTAACAGGTTATTTTTCATTATTTTAAAATTGTTTTTCTCACTCAGGGAGCCGTAATGGTCTGCTTGGGCTACACAAACATCAAGGAAACCATTGTCACAAGAAGGTAGTTCTCATCTCCATCCTTACAAATCTTTGTGTTTTCCCCCACCCCTTCATCACAAATGTCTTTTTTTCCCCTCTTACATACTTAATTACATTACTTTCTTGAGGATGTAAGTTGCCAGAGCTGAATATTACATACAGCATTTATTTCAAAGCTTCTAGTATTGTAAGGAACAGAAACAGCAGTGAAGATTAATATTGAACTATGCGTCTACTCAGTTTATGGTCATCTTTAAATTACTTATCTTGTATTAAATAAAGAAAAGCTGCAAAATTAATTCTAAGTTATATCTGCAGTTATGTTCTAATATAAGATTTTGTCTTGTCCTTGGCAGGATGAAGTTTTAAGTTGTTACAAGTTCTGCTTGGGGAGACATTTCCTATTTAGCCACGAGGGGGAGGCCCATGCTGGATCAACAGCACAACAGCCAGGGCACAGGTTGTGAGAGGCAATTTTGTGAAGTGTCCAGACAGGTACAAGCACTTTACCTGTGGAGTTGGTTTTCTTCTGATACTTCTGTTTCTTTTCTGTGCAGCTCTCACATAACAGCTTGTTGTTCCCCATTAGGAGCTCCACAGAGGTGAACTGGTAGAGGCAGGACTGAACAGAACATTCCTTTGAGCTAGTTATGTAGCTTTGGGAAAGTGTCTGGAAAGCATTTTGAGGGTTTTGGGGCAGAGGGGATTTGTCTCCTGAGAACATGGAATTATTTGATAAGCCTGTTGCTGGATCTCCACGGCTTGATTTTTTATCTTCATGCATAGTATCACATAAGCTGAGTTTGGATATGGCACTAGAAATCATCCCTTCATTACTGTCACTCGGTTTGTTGTGGGGCATTTTAACATTTATGTGGTTGACATGCAAACCAGACATGTTGCTGGATGGACTGAAAGCTGTTTGCTTAGAAGCACTTTCGCTTTCTGAGGCTTCACTGTCTGCATCAAAGCTGCTTTCAGAGCGGCTGGCTTCTTTCTCACTGCCATCCGTCTGACTTCCATTTACAGCAGAGTCAGCAGTTGTGTCTTTGGAATACAGAACGGCAGAGCCACCTTCCAGCTCAAGCTTTTTGGCTTTTTCCTGTATTATTACAGGACTTCTTTCTTCTTCATTCGAGGAAGCCTTTCTGGCAAGCCGTCTTTCCTGGTTCAATTGATTCTGTAAATTATGGCATTATTGTTTTAGTAATATAGAGGAAAACAGCTCTGAGATCTAACACAGCTTTTGAAACGTGACCAATTCAAAGCACATTCAACCCATTACTTTATATTCTCCATCTCTCACACGTTTAAGCTAGTTGATTTCTTTAAGATCTTTTTAAACCAATTTAGGATTAGAAACCTACACTCCAGCTGGCTAAGAGCATTACACTTACTGCAAGATCGATACTTCCCCCCAGCTAATTACATTCACTGACAGCTGTGATGGCACGTTTGAAGTGGTTTGAAGCTCAATCTAACCTAAGCTTCTAAAAGGTTCTTATGTTTAAGCTAGTCCCCTAACCTCCCTTCAGAGGCCTTAGCTGATGGGCAGCTCCAGAAGAAAATCCAACTTACCTTGCAGGCATTTGTCTTAGAATTAAATAAAGCATCTCTGGCAGTACGTTTGCTAATTTGTGTATCATCTGAAATAGCTTATTTTATTTTATCAAGATTGCAAGAAGGAAAAAAAACCCAAACCACTACCTTTTGCTGTCACAGAAAACTAGTACTATAGATTAAAAAAAACCCAATGCTGCCATAATTTAGGTGATTTATAATCATTCACGGTTCTTTTCTTTCTTTCATTTGGCTGCTTTCCATAAGAAAGAAGCAAAATAAATTAGCAACTTTTTTCCCCTTTGCCTTATAAATAGCAAAGAGGGAGAGGAACTTAGTCTTCATTTCAGGAGAAAAGCCTTACAAGGAGTGTTCACGTATTCTGTTGGTTTACAAAAGCACCAACAGGACACACCCCAAGTTTCACAAGCAAACTTGCAAACTGATAAACTGAAGTCACAGAATACGTACAAACACAGACTGAATTCAACAGCTGTTTGTTTTGGATTATAAGTTTAGTGCAAAATAGATCTATTACACTGAAAATAATAACAGACTAAAATAATGATAAATACATATCTGAAAAGAAAGCAGAGAATTACAAAGCCTCACCAATTAGACAGACATACTTCATAGGGCAGTTTATCTGCTCATACTGAAAGCTGAGTTGTTGCTTCTTCTGTATTAGTCATCTAGTTTAGTTTATTGAATGATACTATATTTTATTTTCTTATTTTTTAAAACATTTCAGTAGTTGTATTTGCATTTGTAAGTATTAACACTATTATTCACACTATGTTCGATTTTTCCATGTCTATTCTAGTATAGATTCTAACTGGCCACATAACCCAATATGGACGATAAGGCTTACTAAAAAAAATGTGTTAATAATGATAATAAGACCCTGCATGTATACAAAAAAACCCCATTGATATGTGTCAAAATTCCCACCTCTGAGCCATAGGAACTTCAGAAGAAACTCAAGATTTAGTGTATTTAAATTCTTACCTTATCTTTTGTTAAAGCATGTTTCTTGACAATTTTGGGTTGATTATTCAGTGCAGTGACAGAAGAACAGTTATACTGACCAAGATCTGCCTCTTGTACACTTTTACCTTTACCTGTTCTTCCCAAAGGCACAGGTTTTGCAACCTAAGAAATTAGACAGGATATTAGGGAAGGAAACATGCCAATTTTGTATTCCCTTGCATCTACAGAAAAGATAAACATAGGTGTGTTTTCTTCCTTTACTGTAGAAAACAGTAACCAACATAAATCCAACTAACTGGCCCCTGAATTGTGGTATAAGACTACTTTCTCATTTGATCATAAAGTCACTGTCAACATCTTTGAAGGATTAACTGAGAGCCACAAAAACAGGAATGATACAAAATTCCTGTACAGAACACATGCCAAACAATCTATTTTAGTATTGTATAAGTGGTGAATTCATCAAGTAAGACATAGTTCCTCATCAGATAATCTCTGGAGCAGCCTACTAGCATATGATGTGATAAAGGAACTGCCGCATGTCCCCCCCATCACATTAATGGCAGCAGCATATCTAGTCTATAATGGAAAGAGATGACCATAAAGTAATGCATGCCCTCAGGTAAGCGCAGCGATTGCTAAAAAAACCCCAAAACATAGAATAATAGACTAGTTTGTGTTGGAAGGGACCTTAAAGCTCATCCAATTCCAATCCTCCTGCCACGGGCAGGGGCACTTTGCACTAGACGAGGTTGCTCAAAGCCCTGTCCAACTTGGTCTTGAACACTGCCAAGGATGGAGCATTCACAACTTCTCTGGGCAACCTGTGCCAGTGTCTCACATCTAACATGTGAGGAATTACCTATGAAGTACTTGTCTGCTTCTAAAATTAATTTCTTGCACATAGAAACATACAGCTAAAACATTATACTTGAACTATCATATATAATTAATGTATTTTAAAAGCCAGCAAGCCTCTCTCTCAAACAGAACCCATGAAGATCCCATGTTTACACGTTGTGAGCCAGAAAGCACAGGGGCCCACATACTCAAAATGCTCTTAAAGCTTTAACTCCCACAGACATCTGCACTCAATGCAGCAACAAAGATGAAGAATTTCTTATGAGCAAAACTGGTGTTTAGGGTACATTTTATACAGGATTGAATATTACATTAAATACTCTTCCTTAAATATACATGAACATATGAAGGATGGGGGAAGAACCACTCCCAACCCACCCCTCCTACTCTCAAATAAAAACACCAAGTCTCACAAAACCAGAATGTGTGTGTATATATATATATATATACACATATATATATGCCTTCAAAAGAACATAGTTCCTCTGCAGCTAATGGAGGCATTTTGTGAAATGCCAAAAAACCCCCAGAATATATTCAAAGCCTATCCATTTTTACACTGTCTCATCCCATAGATACACTTCAGCCCAAGGGATTCATGTTCTCTAGATGCAAAACCATATGCTAGAGTTTAACTTTCCGAACCATTGAAAAAAAAAAGTTTATAAACATTCTATTCATATAAGTATATGAAACTACTGCCAAATTAAGCTCATCTCAGGCCTACCTGTAATGTAAATTACTATGGTCATTTGTTGCAAGGTTGGACTAATTTGAAAACATATACACTTAAGACACTGTATGCCTATATATCTATTTAAAATCATGAACAGACGTATGACAGTAAAGCATACATTTTTATGCTTGAAATCAAAACTGTATATACATAAACATCTTCACAAAGGTATGTAAACACAATCCACTGAAGCAAGTTACTTATTCTGTTTCTTACCC
>JBCJKH010019572.1:0-11268 GCA_039877255.1 Loriculus beryllinus
CTGCTGGTCACGCTCCTTTTGATGCAGCCCAGGATACGGTTGCTTTCTGGGCTGCAAGCACACACTGCAGTCGGCTCTTGTTCATCTTCTCATCGATCACCACCCCCAAGTCCTTCTCTGCAGGGCTGCTCTCAATCTCCTCTCTGCCCAACCTGTAGCTGTGCCTGGGATTGCTTGCAATACATGTGCTCCTTACAGGGTGACTACGTTATCACAACAAAGAGAGCAGGAAAAAAAAAAAAGAAAACCAACAATGTAGAAGAACAGCATGTACTGTTTCAAAAAGGAAGTTATTTCTTCTGTTTAATCACCCTTTGTTGCCTTTCATTAGCAGTCTGGTAACGAGATATTTCTTACAGCACATCCTCAACACTCCTAAGTAGCATGTTTTATTCTGGAATCCTTGAATCACTGTCAGGAGATGAGGCTGAGTGAACGAAGAAAATTCATTTCACAGTTTTGCTTAGGAGCCATCCGTGTGTGACGCTTCCAAAGGGAAGTATTTTGAGCCACACAGTTCAAAAAAGACGATCTCATGCCACAGGCACCATCCCAAGACCGTATTAAAATGGAAGGGGATTAATACCAGCACGTGCTATACTCATTTTGAGATCGTGTCACTTCTGTCCCTAACACAGCTGTTCATTTTTAGGGTCCATTACCATAGGACAGTTTCGGTCAGAAGGGACCTTAAAGCTCATCCAGTTCCAGCCCCCTGCGATGGGAATGGACACCTTCCACTAGAGCAGGTTGCTCCAAGCCCCGTCCAACCTGGCCTTGGACACTGCCAGGGATGGGGCAGCCACAGCTTCTCCAGGCACCCTGTGCCAGGGCCTCACCACCCTCACAGGGAAGAGCTTCTGCCTAAGAGCTCATCTCAGTCTCCCCTCTGTCAGGTTAAAGCCATTCCCCCTTGTCCTTTCTCTACAGGCCCTTGTCAAAAGTTCCTCTCCAGGTTTCTTGTAGCCCCTTTAGGCACTGGGAGCTGCTCTAAGGTGTCCCTGGAGCCTTCTCTTCTCCAGGCTGACCCAGCCCCGCTCTCTCAGCCTGCCTCCACAGCAGAGCAGACTAGTCCCTCTCAAATGCAAAACCAGGGCATTTAACAGCGGTATTTAAGAAGCTACTGGTGCAGCATCTGGTTAATATTTATACCTCAGCTAAAAGCAGCTTTGAAAAGGCACTTTTTCAGCCACATGTACCAGTGTTAATGACTAATGTGCTTTTGCATGAAGAGGGGGGAGGAACAGGTGTAGCAAAAAGAAAACAATAGTAGGAAAAAGGCTGTTAGGGAAAAACTGTGTAAAGGTCAAAGAATGGAGACCTGGTCCACCCTTAGAGCTAGTAAGAGCAGCAGTTCACAGTAAATGAAGGATGGTACAGTTTCATTTTGGGGAGAAGACAATTTGCCAGTCATTACAAAACTCCACTACAGCAATTTTCCAACTTACCAAATTGGTCCACAGAAAACTCCACTTTTTTCCAGGTGCTTTTGCTGCTTTTCATTTGATGTTTCCCAACCCTAACCACTCTGTGATTCTGCTTTTGTAGGTGACACAACTGGGCAGCACTCTTTGAAGTAAATACAGAAATGTTTCTTGTTGGGAGGGAAGAAAGCCCCTATAAAACCTTCAGTGCTCATTTTACATCGCTAACATCAGGCACTACAGATGTAACTGCCTAGCACACATAAAAGACTGGCTGAAGAAATTAGAATTAGCATGTATTTTCTTCTTCTTTCTTTGGGTGAACAAGCAGACGTGACACAGTGTCTAAATGAGCCATCTGAGACTTCATTTCCATGAAGCACAATACAACTTCGGCAGGAAAAACAAACTCTGAAGCAGCCTTGGAATAAAATCTCCTATCTCAGAAATACTCTTCAATACCTTAGCATGATTTTGAAGGTTTGTTACTGTGTTAAACCATTATTAAATGAAACACATCAGGCTGAAACATTAGGCCTTTCAGGAGTCAAATTTGCTCCTTGTGATGAACACTGTTCCTGTCTGGGGAGGGCTCCTTCTTGATGGTCCATTCTAAGAAAGGGTTATCAGAGAGCTGCTACCTCCCACTGCAGGATTTCAGAGCCAGGGCACTGTATTACTTTGCTGGAGAACTTCTTCATCTGCTTCTTACAAGTTTCCTTTTGCTTACCCCAACATGTTCTTAAAATTGCCCTTCTCCTTAGTGCTAAGGAGAAGGGCAGGCAGGAAGGCACGTACAAAGCACCCCACTTACATGAAGAGGACAGTAAGCATGGTTATATTTTAACTATCTAATCAAGGACTGGGTATATTACTGGAATTTTATACTCTGCACTACCTTCATGTTCTACACAAGAAAGTAAACATCCCTAATTCAATAATGTGGATCCCACCACAGCAAGATCCACTAAAGCTTTTGCTTTAATGCCTGAGCCGGTTTGGTTATTTGGAACAGAGATGCGAGTTCACAGGGCGAGCAACTACTTTTAGAGTTTCAAAACCAGAAATTCAGTAGTTCATCAGTAGTCGTTCTTCCATTTAATCTCTAATGGCCTTCCCGTTTTGCTCATACATTATCCAGCTTTACTTTAAATATTGTAGATGTAGCATCAGACTCATACACAGCCATAACACATTCAGTGTGAGAACAGTTTGTGTAAGATTGCAAACTTTACAGGAGACGGGACTGTATGTGGATCTCATCTTGATCAGTATGTCTAGTATATAATCTAGTTTCCAAAAATATCACTGTAGTTCCCTCTTTGTAATGACAAGAACCTGAAAATGTTTGAGATGAGGTGATGAGATGATGCTTGCCATGAATAAGAATGTTTATATTGCCGATGAATTAATGTTTGCATGAATGTTTAACACTTTGTTTTTATCCTTCAGAGTGAGCTTTACATAAATTTTAGATGTATTTACCATCCATTAATGATGGTACCATAAATCCAGATTGATTTCCATTGGAGAAAAGAAGAAGAATTATAAAGAAGCAAGGAAGAACATCACAAATCAATCGTCTCTGACAGATGACTACAACTGGACTTGTTTTTAAGTAAATGGACTTGGGTTTAAGCCATGGTTTAGCAGTAGATCGATACAAGCTGGCAATGGCAGCTAACACCCAAATTCAAGCTTGGATGAATTTTGAGAGCTGCAAGACAGGCTTTGCATCTTAAAACCTGGCGGAAGGTGAAGAGATATGGAAGACCCAAAATTATGGCCAAGGAATCTTTCACATCCTCAAATCTACAGAAGAAAAAAAATGCATTTGAGACCTGCCACCTCAGAAAATGAAGTCTGGGGAGTAAGGAATCCCATCCCTCCTCCCGTCCAAATCAAGGAGAAAGCAAGTGGCTTTTGAAGCTCTTTGAAGTTCCCTGTGCTGGGAGAGGGCTGCACTAATCACCAGGAAAAACAACAGGCAATGCTAAAAACAAAGGGACCAGCTCCTGTCTGCAGCTCCAGATATTGTTCCTGGAGCCTCCAGGAACCTGAGGGAATTATGTCCTGTTCACCTATTTCTGGTTGGTTTTTTTAAAGGGATGCCCCTGGGTGCATGGGAGCATCAACCAAGTACTGGTCTGACAAAGAGATTTCTTCTGCTTTTCAGTTTCTACACTGCCTGCTTTCAAAACCAGAGCTCTAATCGGAGTGCTCTTTCCACATCCATTCAAACACAGAAAACCAAAATACAATCCAAACCCGAGACTACAAACATATGCTATTACAGCTGGCAACCTTGGTTAATTCACGACTTGGATATTCTCAGTAGAGGAAGGAAGTGCGAGTGTAATGCCCTATGCTGATGTGTAAAGTGCCTTGCTCCAATGCATTTTACTCTCATTTGAAGGTTTCATTAGCAACAATTAGTTTTTTAAGCTACAAAAGCTTGTTTTTCTTAAGCCCTGAAGTACCTGTCAATAGTTCGTTTCTTGGAAAAAGCAGGACACTTATTACTTGCACATCTTGGAAAATCTAACAGGTTAAAGATTGGCAGAGCAAAGCAATCAATATCCTAATCAATATAGCACTCAATGTGCTACGTTTCAAGAGTTTGGTAGCAAACCCACCCATGAAATATTATCTGGGAATCTCAGTGTATGGGTTAAGAGCTGCATGGTGAGACAGAAGAGAAACCCCTGGTTTCATTTACTGAGAGCCCCTGGGCTGTAGCCTATTGGCTTGGGCCCTTCCTGATCCAGCCAAGAAGTTCATCTTCCTGCACAAAAGAAATTAGCTTAGCATCACCAGAAAGCTTCACCTTGCTTACTGATGCCTGTCAAGATGTTTGTTCTAAAAAGTTTAGGAAACGGAGTTCTATGGAATCTGCAAATGAAAGGTTTATTATGTTTAATTGAGGCTGATGTTGCATCTGGGTTGGGTTTATTCATTCATGCGGTTAAACACAGATGAACGATTGTATCATTAGCAAATTCTGTAAAACAATCAATATTCTGTAATGTGAAAAGCAAAGTTATTTTGGGCCATAAATGTTAATAAAGGCACAAGTTTAATAAAGGCACAAGGCATCTCCACAGCCCTTTCAATTTTGCCTCCTGGGTACATTTGTTTTAGCAGCTTCCCCCGACATCTACATGCCGAGTCTTCTTGCAACTGGGATCCACAAAGCCATTGACAGAGTAAAGAGTAATTAAAACACAGATTTCAAGTCACAAAACAAAGTTGTTCACATTTGGCGGTAAAACAATCCCTGTTCCTGTTGGAGTGAGCTTCAAAACACCTCAGTGAACTCATGTTGCAGATAAAGCTCTAAATATAGCTTGCACTTATGAGAGTTTTGACCAAAACAAATGATCCAGTTTAATAAGCATCACTCCCTCCTTATCCCCTGAACATTCTGCCTGCCAAAGGAGGTAGAAACAAAAATAGCAGTTTTATCTTCCTCAAAACTACCAATTCTACAGGCTCCTAACCAAGTCCCAGCTCAGAGGAGTGCAGCAGCCTGAGCTATATGGTGTTGGAATTGAAAGTCAGAAAACTGTTAATTAGCTCTTCAAGTATCTGAAAGGGTAGGACATATAATAGTCAACAATTCCACAAGTTCAGCCTCAACTCTTGGATTATTGGCTGTTGACACTCTCCTCAAAGCACAGGATTACACATATTCCCCCTGAAGCTTGTCACTGAGCATCCCAAAGCAGCTCCAAAACAAACCCCAAACTGAAGATATTTTAAGGAACAGATGACTGTGAAAAATACAGAATGAACACAGGAAAAGACCATGACTTTCAATAAGGCTCTTCATTAAAACATCCATGCTTGTACAAACTGCTTTTCTCCAAAGTGTTGTTAGACATTCACTTCAAGTTCCATGTTTCAAAAATACCCTCTTCCACTACCAGAGTATTTCCTTGTAATAAAACCTGATGGTTTATTCATGCCCAACATGTCACAGAAACTTCTATTATAGGTGTTTTTCTATAGAGCTGATTTCATTGTCAGACTTCGGCATCTTGCCCCAAATCCCAGAAATCAACACAGAAATCAACGCCAATTTGCAGATTACCAACCTACTACGTCCATCTGCTGCACTATTTAAAGATACCACATTTGTTGACAAAACTTCACCTCTCAAAGGTGAAGCTCCCTGACCTGCTTTATTTTGGCCTAAATACTACTGCTTGTATTAGCTGACATACTAGTAAGAAAGAATCTTTCCGAGTAGCCATAGTTAAAGAACAACACTTTTTAAATCCCAATATGCACTCTTGCAAAGCTACTTGCTTGGAATTTCCATACTTTGCATATTTCTTGCTTTGAAATACATGCATGATTTATGCTACACAATGCATTTCTACCTAATACATTGTCACAAGTAGAAATTATTAACAGCAGATCCATCAGTCTTCAGTTTAACAGGAATTTATCATTTATACTAAGGGACAAGTCATCAAGCTCCTCCAGAAAGACCCTGAAAACCAAGAGAATAACCAATGTCTGAAGATAGAAAATTACAGAGGAAGAAGAGATGGATTTAATGAAAGCAATGTCAAATGGAGTGCAAGTGGTTATTTGCATGTGGTTTCAGTACTCACGGGAAGAGTGGGAAGACAGCTGGATAAACAGTGAGCACCATCAGTTCCTCCCTCCTTACAGACAGAGTACCCACAGCTAATTTTAAGAGTTAAATTTTAGAATTAAGTAAAATTTGAAGGGGTAAGAATTACTTTTTTTATCAAAGCTTACTAATAAGCATGAAATATCAGAGTATTTCTCTAAATTTGCAATGAATTCCAAATTTTCTGAATAACAGTAATCATGAAATATTTTTGCCTTTTGTAAGATTTATCACTAAAGTAATAAAGAGAATTCTTAGAAATAGCTACTTTCATTTAGAACTAATAAAACCCAAGTTTGTAAATGTCTAAGCTACAATTTCGTTCGGTTTCATAAAATACAGCTTTTGCTGGACCCTAACCTTGCACTATTTAGCTACAACTGCTCTGTTCACAAGAGTTTTTTGTTAAATATACTTTATTAAAGTACTATTCATACACTTAGACTGCATTAGTGGTTTGTGTTGCATCTTCTTGAGCTCACAAGGAGCCATGCTCCAACAGTTAACAAGTTTCAGGAGCAAAACACGCATGTTCAACATGTTCAATGTGATGGTGTATGCAATGAAGCAAACCAGTCCACAGCCACTGCTTCCTTGACTTCAGTCCTGAATATTTTTGACCCCTTCAAAAAGATACAAGAGTAATTCTCTTCTCAAAGTGTTCACTGAGAGTAAACACAAATTAAACCGATCTTAAAACCAGCATATTATTAAACAGAATAACACAAGTGGCAAAGAAGACTTGTTAGAGTTTGATTATTGGACAGCCAGCAAGCCACAGCAAACAGAAACCATATTTAACACGATTGAAGGGTCCCAAAATGCATTAAAAAGCCCTCCTAAAAAATTAAGCTTCTCATCTCAGGGATGGGTGATGGGCATCTTGCTTATCTTCTCAAACCAGACATACACTGATGCTGAGGGGCAGCACCATGCTTGCTGCTCAAAACCTGAAACAAACCGGAGTGGCGGTACAGCCAGTGTTTGAGTAAAACATATCTTGAGCTACAAATAATTTGTAGTCTTTAACGCTCATCGCTAACTCTGCATCAGGCCTGTGATGGGAACTTTCCAGAACACTTGTTGGATTCATTTCTGGAGTAGCCAGATAACGAAATTTCTGATATTCTGATTTTTTCCTTCTCAACAGCAGTCTGAAACCCTAACCGCATGCAAAGCCTGGATCTGGCATGACAAACTGTAGTTCACCTCAGCTTTTTTGTTGTTCATAAACAACAACAAAAGCCCAAGGCACTGATGGAAACAGCTTTAGGATGTGCAACCCGTAAACCTTTGAATGTTGTTAACCAGCAGCACAAGAAAATGTACGTGGGGGACTTAAGCCCAGCAGAACTAGAGGAAAAAGCATCTCTGAATGGCACAGGTTGCAATCTTGTCACAGACCTTTTCTGAATAGAGGAGCAAGATTTGCTGCTGAGGTGTGACTGAGGTAATTCAGAGGCTGGCAATGTGCCACGTCTGCCCAATAAACCTGCCTCTTAAACCAAAGGATCGTGTTGATGTGTGGGTAACTTCATGAGGCAAAAGCAAACATGTAATCGCCAGTAAAAGCCTCGCCACACAATTAATGCGCGTTGTTCAAAAAACAATGTCCAAACTCATTATATTTATTTGAACAGCAGGAGACATAAGCCTTCCTCCCTCCGTGGTGGAGGCCAGGAATGTGCCCAGGGCCCTGACACTGTGATGAGGCACTGGGCTGGATCACACTCTGAGCACAGCTCCAGGTCACAAAATGCCCTCACAGCTTTTCAAGTGACCTGGCTACACGATGGTTGAGGAACCATATGGCATCCTGACACCCACACAGAGCTCTGGTGCAACCGGATGGTGGACAGCACCTTTGAAAAAACAAGCCCTCTCCCTGGGAAAATATGCCCTGCCCTGAAACCTCTTTCAGTGACCCATTTGTAAACCGTAACAGGCGTCAGTATCTTGATAGTTAAGTTGGCAAAAAGTGGATGGAAACATCAGATACCATCTGGAAACAGCCCCCATCAGATACCATTGCAGTCAATCAGGCAAAGCCTCAAAACCCCAAGTGTCTGCAACTGCTGCCCAGCTGGCCTGACTGCGTTGCTAGTAAGGGTTTTGGCATGCTGCACTTTACCAGACAAAAAGGTCTTTCTTGGGAGATGTGACTTTCTAATGAGACATTATAACAAGGACTGCAATTCAGTGCCCAGAAGACAATGGAAGACGTGAACAAGCCAAAGAGTGATCTGAATAAATAAAGCGTAAGGCAAAATAAGCTTTAGCCATCAGGTCCATGTTTTTCATGTAGCAAAGCCGAAAGGTACTAAATTTAAAGACTGAAGATAAAGGAGATGTTGTTCCAGTTCTTCTTCATGAGATGCTTTCCCCTTGCTACTCTTTATTCACCAGCCATCGAGCAAGCTAACAGGACAGAAGCTGAATCTTGTAGGAAAACATCTTTCCCTTCTAGAAGGAAGAAGAGAGACTCCTCTGATCCCCAACTGCACAGCCACCACGACGCCAGGGAAAAGGGTTCCACCTCCCTCCCAGGCTTTGCACACACCCCTGCAGAAAATCACTTTGCAGAGACAGTTTATAAATGACTTATGCCTGGCGGAACTAACCTTATGCAAATACCATGATAAATCACAGCATGTGAGCAAGGGACAGAAGGCAGAGTATCAAATGACAGAAATAGCCCCGTCTCCTTCATTGTTTATTGTTTTTCCCTAATTTTCAGTTAAAATGCACTTTAGAGATAAGCACAAAAGACTTCCACACCACCACCACCACCCAGGTCAGATACAATGAACTTGTCCTGAAAGAATTTAACCTTACTTTTTAGTCATGCTGCAGAAACACTACGAAAACAAGGTCTTCCTCATGCTGGGAAGAACAGAAACAAACCCAAGGCTTTAAAAACTGGCTGCCTTGACCTACAGCTCCTCCTGTCCCAAAGCCAAATGCTTCCCTCATCCTTGCTCGGCTGAACTATTCAGCTACTGGCCGTCACCTTAACACCTTTTTCTGGGTTGGGGTTCCTTTTGGGGCCATGCAAATGCATGCAGAGTATGACAACAGAGACGTGTGGATTTCTGGAAGGCAATGTTAAATTCAAGGGTACAGCTTCTCTGTCAACACCTGGGTAGACAGTTGAACAGCAAAGCTGTGCAGTGTGAGAAGAGGTAAAGACAGGCATTCCTGGAACAGAAACCCTAAACCGTTGACTCCTGCATATAAGCCAGCCCTGTTGTTCAAGTTGTTCTTGAAGAGGTCCCTGGTCACTGCTGATCCTAGACCTAGAAAAGATAGAAACTCAGAGCTTAGTGATGAGAAACTCCTCAGCCTGACCAGCAGCTTCCCATTCACTGCAGATCCTGTGCAGCAATCCTTCCACCATGGAGTGTTTAACACAAAAAAGCCAGAATCAAAGGAGACTTTTTAAGTTGGTATAATTTGCACTACAGGAGACAGTCAAGGCCAGGCTGGATGTGGTTCTGGGCAACCTGATCTAGTTGAAGGATGTCCCTGCTCACTGCAGGGGGTTGGATTAGATGAGCTTTGAAGGTCCCTTCCAACCCAAACCGTTCTGTGATTCTGTGATTTGACTAGACTGTTTCTTCCACAGAAAGCCCCACAATGAAATCCAGCAAGAGTTTTTCACTTAATAGTGAATTAGTTGATATGTTATTTTACATATATATATATATAGTATGTATAAATCTAAGATGGAAAAGTACACAACACTTTTTGTCTGATTTACTATTAATACAAAATATATTTCTTTACAGTGCTAATAATAATAAAAAAGAAAATACACCAAAAAACTGGACTAAAATGTCCATCTTTTTGACCTATGAGTTTATTTCTATATATAGATTTTAAGGAGGTTTCTGAATGCTGATTATCAGCAAAGTTGCTCTCTGTCATGAAATTCCCTGAGCCAAGCAGTGCACCAGATAAACAGGCAAAACAGAAGTCACCAATCTGGAAGTTCAAGACACAGAGGTCAGTAGGTGTTCCTATGGATCTACCCCTAATGGGAAAACTCCTTAGATAGCACTGGCCACTTCCTGCTCAGATGGAAAGGAATTAATTTCGCCATTTCATGCTTGAAAGTTGAATAAATGGTTGGTTTTCAGGGTACTGATATGTTTCAATGAAAAAAGAAACCAAACTGGGTTTAATTCTGTCTTCCCAGCCATGCTGTCAAATCGAGTCCCTCCTGCTCTAAACACCATGCAGTAAGCAATATGCTATACCACTTTCCTACAGTTTTACAATATAGAATATTTAAGTCATTTTATTAACCCTATGATAAATCTTTCTTACTACAACTGGTACTCACTGTGAAAATACTAATGCAATATTAAACTATTCTGTAATTTTAAAATGGAAATATATATTTGTTAAAGATTAAGGCAGAACAGTCTCAGGCATTTGACAGAAAGAGAAAGGAAAACAGAATTAAAGAGGTTTAATTGTTTTTGCAGAAGCGTTCATATCTTTGTTCGCAAGTTTAGAAAACTACTCAGAGCCACACAGAAATACTTCTGTTGGCAACAGCTGATCAATTTATGGATGAAGATTTTGTTTCTTTTAGAGCATTAGGTGAACAACTCCCTCTGTTTTTTTATAAACATAAAATTATTTTTCCATTATTCCTATTACAACTTCTGTAAATCCATAACCTTTGTTACAGCATTGCACTCATCTTGAATTTCCGTCTCATTTTAAAAACGGAGGTGTAAAAGACAAAGTAACACCACTTTGCACAGGACGAAACAGGGCAGCCCTCCAACACTGAAGGGTAACAATCAGCAAACTTTCAGCTTTTATTTAAGGATGATGTTACAGGCATAGCTATTGACAATGCTGTTGAGATAACATGAGACAAAGAAGCACCTCACAAAAAATGTCTTCCACAGGACATGCTTTCTTTTGACCCCCTTCTTGCCACCAGCAACAAAGAGATTAAATAGTGTGGCTTACCAAAAATATGCAGGAAAATGCTGCCACTCAAAGCATGAGTGTGTGATTTTGGAGGCAGACAAGATCACAGAATCATAGATTGATAGAATGGTTTGGGGCCTTAAAGATCATCCAGCTCCAACCCCTGCCATGGGCAGGGGCACCTTCCACTAGACCAGGTTGCTTCAAGCCCCATCCAACCTGGCCTTGAACACTGCCAGGGATGGGGCA
>JBCJKH010019573.1:2660-19669 GCA_039877255.1 Loriculus beryllinus
ACCAAAACCTATATTGTAATATTAAGGTGTCAAAAGGAAGGAGACAGACTAGATGATCTTAAGGTCCTTTCTAACCCCAACTATTCTATGATTCTATGATTATAACACCTTAGAAAGAAAGATTTCTAGGTAATACCACAGAAAAAAAAATAGCAATAAAAATAATAGTTGTTTATCAGTAAAGATGAATGACATTACTAGCCCAAAGCTAGTCTACATTTTTCAATAAGGCATTAAAAATAATCCAAGATTTTCAAACAGATAGAGACGTCATTTCAGCACAATAGAAATTACTGATTCCATTGGTTTGTCTGCTCTTACTGAGGAAGCTTGCTTTACAACTTCTTATTGTTAATGAAGAGCCTGAAAGATTTCTATTATTAGCTAGGATGTCTTTAGGTATTCAGTTACAATACTTCACACACAAGGCTTATGGGGAAAATTCACCCAGGGGTATATGCTTGGGTATATATAAATTGTGGGCATACTCTTTGATCGGCCAAGTGAGTCATGATACACAGCAGAACTCAATTACAAGCAATTGATTCCCATCCCCACAATTCCCCTGGCTTCCTGAATATACCTCACAATCCAGTGTGAAAATGGCCTGGAATTCAGCAGGGTCTGGTAGCAGTGCCAGAAGCCATGGGACACCCATCCATATGGAAATATGCAGCCACCAATGCAGCACAAAGCAGTATAGACACCTGGCGTAAATCATAGGTAACATTTAGCAGTGCAGGCACAACAGTGGGAGCAGGCAAAGCAGAGACACATCAGTATGGATACATTGATGTAATTATTATTCCAGAGGGGATTCTGAATGTAAGCAAGCCATTAGATGTGATGACAGCTCCTTTGTTTTTTCTTACAGAATTTCACCATAATACACAGGCTAAATTTGATTGGAAATGGCAGGATATTTTTTCTGATAATCCCAGGTGTTAAATCATCATTCTCAGCATGTGTGTGTGGTTTCTTCTACATCATTTTTGTGGGCACTAAAGAAAGATATGGATAAATTCTGAGTTAAAATGTAGGAATACGTTTGGGGGTTTTTTCCTTCACATTTTTTTCTACAGCAGAACAAACTGTATGTTACATTTGATTTTTGTGGAAATTTCTATGCATGTTTATCATAGGATAATATAGTAAAGGTATTTTCTTGCTTGTTTAAAATACTAGCTTTCAGGTTTGTATTAAACTTTTAAGGTTATTTCAACAATTTTCTATAGCTTTCATGAACATAGGTTCTGAGATTATTATCTACAGGGATCCTTAGATAATGACCAAACATTGTGAAAGTAACGTAAATGACTATGTATACACTTAAAATTTAAGAAGTTCTTTCAGCTAATAAATGAACTCTTAAGTAAAACCCTAATAGTTTTCACTTATTGTCTAATCTGTTGACATAAGATCAACATTAAATAGGTGAAGCAAGTACATTTTAACAATGTTTCTGAATTTCAGCAATGGAAAACTGTAGTAAGTAAAAAATGGAAAATACTTCCATTAACTAAATTAACTGTTCTGAAACCGCAGTGATTCACCTGTCCATTGCCTGAAATCCTTCTTTAAAAATTAAAGACTGGTGTTTAACTTACACATAAAGTATTGAGGGAAGAAGTTCTCACCCAGAAATTCTATAAGGTTATTTAAATAGGTGCATCCAGCCTGTAGCATGGAAGCTTTCCTCTTCTGTGTTCAGACCAATTTTTTTCTTCTGTTGTTTTTTTTTCACTCATTCTTCATGACAACATAGTAAATTTCAACAGTGAACTTCATTCTCCCAAGCCTGCCTATGTGTATAAATTGGAATATGGGATTTCTGTTTCCTCATGAACATTTTCCAATATCATAGCATTCTTCATCTCTTCTTCTTTATACCAGAATTTTTCTTACATGAATTCCTCCACATTTTACATTTTAATATCTGTATTTCCTCCTGTAATCAGTTACCTTATTTAAATTCAGTTGCAAATATATTTGATTTATCTTTACCTTCAACTACTTAAAAAACATCTTAACCTCTCCTCCTTTTTTTTTCAATGTAGAAGTGCAACTTTATTGTGATTATTATTTATGTTGCAGTCCCAGTAAAACTGCAAACTTGCATTGTACAAACATAGAATACAGAACAATATTTCCTTATCTCAGTATCCTCTGCTGAACGTATCCAAAGCTCTTATCCAAGACTCCTTAAATTTGCATGTTCTTTTACTGGGGAAAAAAAAAAAATCTCATCAAAAGTTTAACTTCTTGAAGCTGCCAATTTTTTAACTTCACAAAGAACATCATAGGTGAGTAATCACCCACATCTCTTTTTGCTAAAAAGAAACCAGTGCCTGTTGGACAGCTATTTTCTTATCCTTAGGTATGAAAACAAATTAGGTGAAACATGTCACAGAATTATTTTCACCTTGCCATTGCCTCTGATGAGAGCCCAGATGACAAACTCAGAAGTTGAGTTTAAAAGTAGTTCATGAAAGAAAAATCCACTTAAGTCCACGTAGTATTGAGACATGACTTCTGGTTCAGGAATTCCCTACTCTGAAATATGCTGGACATTCATGAAGTATTATTTAAAGATTCATACTATGAATTTATCATCTCTTTACCTTCCATAAGGCATCTGGTACTGACCACTTCTGGAGACAAGATATTGGACGATTCAGGTTTCTGGTCTCATAGCACAACATTTTTATGCTCTTACATTAATTCTTATCTCTGTAAATCTCATTTCCACCCCTGAAACAGTCAGAAACGGTGATCTCTAATCCTGGAAACCTGCTCTAGTTCCTATGACTTCTGCCATGAGCATTACATCCCTTTCCTGTTGCAAGCAACAGCTTTCTACAGAACAAGAAAAGAAACAGTCCTTTTCTCAAAGAGGCAACATACACAGGTTGTAAAGAGTAAGTATATTGGGTAGGTATAATTCTTGAGAATACTTTACTCTGCAAGACAAAGAAACACACACTTTACTGGTCTGTTTCACCAATACTGCTAAAACGGTTTATGGACTTGGAAAAGCCTAGCAACATCAACTCCACCAACACTTGTATACATGGGGGGGTTTATTCCTGGTTACGGATATGGTTTCACGGAAATAATATACAGCACACAAGAAGTATCTGCTCTAGGGTTAAGAACTTCAGCAACCTAATCTGTACACTGATGGTACCACATAATTTCAGCAAACCTCTGAAGTAATCCAAGGTATTTTAGTAACCATGTAATTACTTAAGCGCTTACAATACCACTACGCAGAATGCTGCGGTGGGTTAAATGGCTGAGATGACCTTTCATTGTGGGCTGCTTCCCACACTGACACCTAGAAGAATATTGCCCTAATTTTCAGGCATGCTGAGATACCATACTGTGAACTGAAAACCGTGAGAACTGCCAGTTCTCAGCAGCTCTAGAAAACACCACCAAGTGAGACACTCTGTACACAGCATTAGGAATGCTGTGTCAGAGTACAGATTATCTGGATGTGGATTGTGTTTAGAATCCCTACTATCTTTTTCCCTGTTACAGATGTAAAGGCCAGAGCGCTGGGCAAGAGACATTCTAGCACAAGGTTAACAATTAGAAGTTGCTAAACTGTGATTATCCTATCAGCACAGAAAAAGTTTGCTATCATTCAGGCAAATACCAATTTTTCCAGTCTGAACACAAAGAGACTGGCAATGCACAAACAGGTGATGGACTTCAGTCATCTGTAAAGAAAATGTTATGGGTGGTCATTTGACAAAGAGAATTAGTGCCTCTAAGAAATAGTGTAACAGGTAATTTTAATGAGTGAATGAACAAACACTGTATGGATGGTAAAGGACCCAAATTACCAGCAGATGTATGGAGTTAATCCACAATGCGGGTAAGGCAGGCATCTCATGGAAAGAAATTTAGCATACACTGGAGGATGTTGATCAACTCCTCCAAAGAATGCCCAAGAGTGGAAACAAAATTAAGTCAAAATGGCATACATGAATCTTACTGCTTTGTCTAAGTCCATATATCCCCTGCCCTTTCTAACTAAGGGCAAACAGGCTCTCAGTGTTTTCAAAAATTGTTTTATGTACTTAACTTTTCCCTGGAGAGGTAAATTATGCCCACCAGATTAAAGTTCAGAGAAAGGATGTGATTAAATGCTTGAAGCACTATAAAGTGCTAACGCCAAGGAAAGATAGATTATCAGTATCCACTTTAATGAAGGAATAACATACAGCTTGAATTCAGCAAATACAACGAAGGGACAAAGGAAAAAGTGCTGGAGTGTACTCAGACTCGGGAAGTTGAAAAGCACACAAATTGAGATTAACCCTTTTAATAATCCAGAGTAACTGCATAACTAAAAAATAAACGCTTTGGGGTCAGGTCACTTTAAACTTTGTGACAGACCCTGATTTATCACTCTAATTACAGGCATTTCTAACAAAAGTAAGTGTGATATTGTCAAGAGCTTGCTTTTATATGACATATCCTTTAGTATCTGGGCACATAGGTTAGAAACCTATTCCATCTGCGCTTCTTCTGTAGCTGGTAGAGCAGTTCAGCAAGAATCTGACCAACCAAGACAAGCCACGTAGAATGATCCTGACTGAGACCACGCACATCATTTACTAAATTCACAAAAGTAATGACACCCTCACACTGCATATCCTAAGTGCTACAGCAAAACAGAAAGTTAACACACATCATGCCTCATTCAAAGCAGCCACCTGAACCTCCTGGGAAATATCTGGATTGGTCTACTGAATGGCATTCTGGCTTAGACTTTCTAGTTCTCTCTGTTGAACATTTCACTTTGCATAAATTAAGCATTTATGGGTGTGTTAGCACTCAGAAGAGATACGATCTTCAAGGATCAAGGAGACCTTTGGTTTATTTTACAAATCTTACAGCACATTTTAGCTCCATAGTTATAAAAAAATATTCAATTTTTAATTACCTAAAAGCATGAGGTGCAACTCCTTCCTGATTTTGTGAATGGCAGATATTTCACTTCTTTGATCCAGCCTGAAAAGACAAAAGTGTGTAGAAAATGCACTCTTTTCATCTCTTTGCCATTTTTAACATGAATTCACCAATATTTGAGGACATCCCATTGTTGTCTTTCCTTTGAAGGATAAACAAGCAAGCCTTCAGCAGGGCTATTTTATAAGAGTCGCAACAAGTCTCTGGTTTAAACACATGCCCTTCACATTAAAGTGGGATGGTGTAAGGGATGTACCGGCTGCATACACATATCTAAGTATGACAGGAACTCTTAGAAACTTTCCACATTGTTTAGTCCTACAAAAAAAATACTGAGACCTTGAAATAAACGATATGAGAAAGCAGCAAATGAATTCACTGTGCTATTTGCAGCATCAGGTTTGGAAGATGCTTGCCTCTAGATCTCTAAGCTCTGCACCTATTGTGTCAGATGGGAATACAACAGAGTATGCAGTAGAGCGAGTGGCCACACAAACATAGTTATGTGCCTCACACTTATTAGGCCTATCCACTACACTCTTCCTGTCTGGATACAAAGTACAGAAAATATTTATGGGGCGGTACATAATTTTTGTGGATTTTTCCAATTCCACATAGCCTGGAATATGCTGAAGCAGCTCCAGGAAAACAGGAGCTTGCCAAAACATTTGTTCAAGCAGGTGGTTCCAATTCATAGGACCTTTACCTTCTCTATGCTTCAGAGGTTCTTGGAACAACAAAAAACCTCACATGCCTGTGTTGGCAAGCATACGATTTGAAAGGCAGATGTTATTCTCTCATCCACCCATCAGAATCCTTCTACCAGATTAACTAGTATCAGAACTATTACTTAGCTTTCGAACTGGCCACATTGGAGGGCTGCTATAACAAAGCAGCTACAAGCCCTGTGCTGCCCCTTATCTTTGTGCCTGTTACTGGGAAACAAGGAAAATTTAAAAAAGGGTGACTGTGGGGGGGAAGGATTCTGAAGAATGGTAATTTCATACCTGCTATTTTGTTTTTCCACACGCCTCCAATATGCAAACCCAAACACTAGCTGAAATAACTCCTGTCAGCAGATGGACACAAGGAAAACATAAAGCCCCTGGGGTGTCAGATTTGAAATGCAGAGGGATGATCTGTCTGGATGAGTTCAGATTCAAATTTCCAGAACAATAAGGGGGAAAATGCCATTTCAGAATGTGCAGTGGAAAATTTTCATAAAGATAAATTCTTCAGAGAGAGAAAACATCAGTTAATCAGTCAAAAAGACACCACACTTTTACAGGTAATTACTAATTCCAAAAGCAGCATCAGCTGCTTTAGTTTATTAAACTGTGATTAATTAATTAAACAGTGGACAATTGATAAATTTTTTTCTTCTGTTTTCTGTCTCTCTGCAAACATTGTGATCACAAGGTTAGTCTGTGACCCTCCCCATGTCTTACCTCCAGCTGGGACTGACAAAGGGTTAATAGTGGAGGACTGTTACACCTTGATAATTCCTTATTCAGATGAATATGTCTAGCCCACCCAAGGGGGACCAGTAACCAAATAGCTGACCATGTTCTAATACAAAGATGACTGAGCATCTATGAAAGGATCAAAGCAGTATCACCTCTCATTGATTTGGGGAAGTATGCACTGGGAAGAGGGAAAACTAGGGTAACAACACTGAAGAAAAAAAAGTTTAAAAAAGAGTAGGCACTATGTGGTTTGGCCACTTTATTCTTATATGCAGCAGGTCCATGCTTTTACCTTCAAAACCTATGTTGGGCAGCAAGTATCCAGGCAGGAATCCTTTGGAGACATGGCATCCTGACTGTCTTGAAGAAACATAACAGCACTCATGCTTTTTTGTTTTTGCTGTTAAAATGCAATTAAAAGTGGTGCCAACACCCACTTTTAATATAAGGTGAGGTGTCCACACCTCAACTGGAAGGTTTGGGTTCCATGTCCTCCTAGCAAATGATTTAGGTCATATCTCTCACCTTACAAATAAGGGTCCTAATGATCAGGCATGTAAGTAACTAGGATGGGTGGACTTCCTGTCCCCTGTACGGCAAAGAAGAGGAAGAATGATAGATAATGACATTGTAATCCAGGTGCTATGATAATCAACAAGAAAATGGTACTTGTAGGCTTCGGCCCTTTCTTCTTGCAGAACTCTAATGAGTGAAAACTAGTCAATGCCCATTGAATTCTTCAGGCTGTTACATTCTCCATTTCTGGAGGTTAGAGTGCCCTGAACATTTGGTGCTGTACCTGGTGTGCATGTGTGTGTGTATGCGTATTTGGCATGAAAGCACTACTGCCTCCTCTTCAGCTATGCTTCAGGAGAAACCATCCATTGTATTTTTGTGCCTAATCCATTACACATGCTTCAAAAATATCTAACAGATTGGGTCCCTCAAGTGCCTGTAGATGAAGCATAGTCTGCTTTCCCAACATTCCCCTTACTTAGGCAGAACAAAGATAATTGGGTTGTTACATTTGCGTGTGTCTCCAGAACTTCACAGTCCTACAGGAAGGGATTTAATCAAGCTGGGCAGCAGACGAACAGCTGGCTTTTGGATAACCAGTCTGGGCTCAGGCAATGCAATTCCACTCAAGTTCTGCTCTGTAGATGCTTTAACTTTTTTATTGGCTTCAGCCCCATGATGGTATCTATGGCAGATGTGACTTCGAGCCAATATTGATGTGAAAAGGTGAAAAGGTTGGAAGATGTTCAAGTAGCTGGCTTAAACATTTCACCAGGAAAAGCGGCTTCTTTCTTGGCACAAGAGCATAAGCTTGAGTTGTGCCTTTCTTGGTCCTAAAACTTAAAGAATCTCTAAAGCCTGCCAAGCTTGTCATAAAATATTGAAAAGAATAAAAGGATGACCTGACTTTCTGTCACATAAAAAAGTCCTCTGAACGCAGAGAAGTCTTTTCATTTTGAGAGAGAAAAAAAAAAAAGATGGAAGAATAAGAGAAATTCTAGAGCTAACTTCTCTAAGGGAACAGAAATAAAGAAATGTCACAAAGAAGTGGTAGGGGACCTCTGCAAGCAGGGATGGATCTTCTCTCACCCTTCTATTTGAATGAATGTTAAACTCAATAGTGGATAATCTCTGAAGGATGTATCCAGTGTGTATCAGATCTTTCTCTAAGCTGCCTTCTTAGAAAAAAGTGTTTCTTGTTATTTTCTCCTAGACTTCTTCTCAATACATGTATGCTTCTTTAGTTTTTGCTGTTACTCTCCAATGTATTACCTTTACCCTTCTTCACTTCCAATCCTTTCCTGAATAAAACCACTCAAGCTGAATGCTTTCAGTCCTCTTCTTGTAAAAGTCTTTATCAACCCTTAACTTCACAGAACAGCAAGTTTTCAGTCACTCACGAGTCACTTTTCAGTTTCTTAAACGGCACCCAGATTCCATTCCCCACCCTTTTTCCCATTTAACCAGGGTCTGCTTCCAACAGCAATAAAGACTCTGGAAAAGAAAGGTCTTGTTTTATTTCACTCAGGCTTAGACAGCTCTGAATTTCTAGAAAATATTGAGGTCCTATAGAAAAAAATCTTCTTAAGCAGAAGAAGGAAAGCTTAAAAAAAAGGTATTTTCTCATAGAATATATTGAATTTTAGGAGGTGAGTTTTTGCAGAAAAAGAGCTTCAGACAGGCTGAATGAGTGGACTGGCTGCCACAACCAAAAAATATGATTCTTCCTTGGGTCCTATGTGATAACTTGGGTGCTATGAGATAAATGTCTGACTGCCTCAAACGATGTTGGTCACAAGTGTCAAGTAAATTAAGCCTGCAAGGATCAGATTCAGCACCTGAATTCAAGATCCTAAGCACAGATATCTTGGTGTGAGCTAGGTGTCCAAGCCACTACCACAGGTTTTGTGAGTGCAGCTAGTGGACACCTGACTTATCCAGCTGACCAAATGGAAGCATCTGCTTCAGGGTGAAAACTTCTTTGAGTGTACTGGGCTAACTTCAGTTGCCCAAATAGGCATCTTGTTCCACTTGAGTTGTCCTGGCTAGTCCTGCCTGGTCCCCAGTCACCTGTCCAGACAGAAGTAACACTGCTGTATCCGAAGGCCCTCTTTCAATGTATGAAAGCACAAGGTTCAAAAAGCACCTGTGAAGGAACCTGAATCACACCCCCACTGTCTGCAACAAAAAGTTAAGATGCTTCACTCACATTCTCATAGCTATATTTCTGTGCTTGAAGCCAAAGCTGAACTCCACTCTAGGGGACTGCCTTTGAAATGCAGTGTACAGAGAAAAGAACTAACCCCCTTTTAGAGCGGAAACATTAAAGACACTCTCAAATACCTTGGGAACTACAGAGTATAGATAATTCATTTTTGTACTTATTTCTCAGACTCAAAACCCCGTTTTGAAATGTTGGGGACAAGCAGTAAGTCTCTGGCAAGGCTTCTGGATTCTTTCTCACCTCTGTTTCAGCATCCTGGCTAGATTGTCTCTGAGTTTCCCTGAGACCTCTCCAGCTGCTTCCCACATCATCCATAGGTCACTATTACAAAGTGTCACACAAAAAAAAAATAAATAATGGCCTGATTTGCTTGACAAAAAGCAGTGCTTTTAACAAGTACCTGTGCTAACAAAGGAAGACTACCCCAGCTCTCCAAAGATTGACTGAATATTTACTGAGTATTTTCCTCACAAATATGCCTAGCTCTTAGGTGGATATTCCAAGCAACACTTCAGGTACTGCTGTTGACCAAGAAGTAGTAAGAACAACTGCATTTGTTCAAATATCAAGTATCATTTTGTGTTACAGGTGACTTACTTAAGTACCATACCGCACTAAACACCAGCTACACCTGCACAAGTTGATTTACCGACAGCAGTTGGAGAGAATACAGTGAAAGAGATAAACAGCAGTGCAGAATTGAAAATCTTTTGAAATTCCAGGTGCTCTTCTTCAGTCTTTACCTTTTGTCATCTTCCATTCATTTTGGATGATAGCGACCTTGCTGAGTACAACAGGGATATATCACTAAGTGCAACCACAAAGCCAGCTAAGAGTAGGGTTTTTGGATAGAAAAAAATCCTTAAAACCATTTATTTAGGAAATCAAACAGTGAGGATTAGCCAGTATCACCCTTGGTTAAATGCCTGAAACCACATATTTAAATAAAAACCTCTCTCTAAAGGGAATTAATATTATGGGGTCCTTTGTGTATTATGTAACACAAATGACGTGATACACTAAGTGACAAGATACAGTAAAATCACACAAAAAAGCAATGACACTCTTTGAGTGCCAGGACTTCACTTATGACTAAACATATGTAACACGATTGTTTCTTTCAAAGGGTTCATAGTCCACTCCTAGACTAAACTTTTACTGCTTTTACAGTAGCACATTTCCTAAGGAAATTGATTTCTGATATTTAGCTTAAGTCTTACTTTTGCTGGCATTCAGATTTTTTTTAAAAAGTACTGTTTAATCACCTATCATCTCTTATTTTTCTCCAATTTAATCTAAAATAGCTGACCAAATCAAGACCCATCTCATAAATTATCTGAGTACAGCCCAGCCCTGCTATTTTTTCTGCTCCCTTCTGCTTTATTTTTGGTCTGCCACGACAAACCTTGACAGAAAAAAGCCAAACAAGATGCAAACTCCAGGAAACAAATCCTTACTCAGGGTGTGGGGCACTCAGCTAGCCTCACTAAGCTGGGTAAGAACATCGAGAACGCTCAAAAACTTCCGGAAATGTTATTTTTGTGTCAGTTTTGCACTAGCGAAGTGGCGTTTGGAAGCATCCTGCTGCAGAAAGCTGCAATGTTTCCATCGTTTTAACCTATCGGGGCTCAGAAATGAGAACAAGTAGTGAGCGGCCTGGCCCCTGCTGCCGTGCCCGGGGCTGGGCAGCAGCCTCGGGGCGGGAGGACGCCGGAGCCCCGCAAAGAGCTCGCAGGTGTTGGAGCTGCGGGTTTCCACAGCGGACCGGAGCACGGCACCGAGCCCGCCCCGTTCCAACGGCACGGCTGCTGCTCACAACGCTGCCCTTCCCTGCGGGCTGAGCGGGCTGGGCGGGCTGGGCGGGCAGGGCAGGGCAGGGCAGGGCAGGGCAGGGCAGGGCAGGGCAGGGCAGGGCGGCAGCCGCCTTGCAGGCCCCGCCGTTGCCACGGCAACCTGCGGGCGGGCCGCCTCAGAGCCAACGGCTGCCCGGGGTCCCCGGCCGGGCCCGAGGGAGGGAGGGAGGGAGGAGGTCGTTGATATGCGCGGCGCCCCGCCGCCGGGTCGGGGAGCGAGGGCGGACAAAGGCGGGCTTCATCCGGAGGCCGGGCCGCTCACACAAGTCGCTCTTGTACCGGGCTGCAGATGTCCGGAGGGGCGAGGCGAAGGGAGGAGCCGGGTGGGGGGAGAGCGGCGCTGCGAGCACAGCGACTCCGGCGGCGGCTGGTCGGCGTCCCGGGCATTGCGGTGCTCGCTGCCGCAAGCCCGCGGAGGGCAGGCGGCTTTCACCGGGAGGGAGGGAAAGCGAAGTCCTGCGGGTTGGCCTTCTGCTCGGCGGCGCGGAGGAGCCTGTCGGGGACCATGGGTTGCGCTGTCGCCCGCAGGTGTCACCGGGGATGTAGGGCAGTGCCTGCCTCCTGGGACCGGTTTAATTAAAATACTGAAAATATGGAAGAGTATTAGCTATCGCTTGGTTTAGAAACATGATGAGGTGGTTTGGTTATTTTGTTTCTTTCTTCCCCTCTCTCCCCACAAGTGGCTAAAAGCCAAAACTCTCTAGTGAGCACCTCTCCCTGAGTGGGAAAAGCTGCCTTGTTTTATGAATGTTACTTCTTTTCCCCAAGAAGAAAATGAAAAATACTCCCATTATTTTATCTCTGGAGAAGCCTCAGGTATTTAAAGAGTCATGGAAGATGTACTGAGCACAGCCTTATTTTCTTCCTCCCTTTGTTACCACAAGATATACACAGACAAGACACCAAAGGTGAAGAGGGGAAGAGAGAGCAGAAAAAAGCAATCACCTGGCAAGTTGGATACGGTGCTATAGGGCACCACGGGTACACCTCTACTGTGAGGAAAGCAAATTGCAGAGGTAACCTCTGCAGTAACCTCTTTCTGAACCTCGCCTTGCTTAGCGCACTGATCCACCCAACACTGAAACACGTTTGTCCAGAGCATGGGCAGAGCAGTTTTAGTAGCATTGGTAGCACGGTGGAACCCTGTATTCAGAAAATCACATGGTTGTGCACAAAGATGTTAAAATCTCAGTTTACCGTGGACTGTATGCAATTCTCTCCACATGCACAAAAATAGCGATAGCTATAAATCAAATAGTAGGTAGGCCCTTTTTTCAGATATCTGCTTTCCTGTTTCCTGTTCCTACACTGTTTTAAAAATAATAGTTTGCTGTAAGGAAAATACACAGATCTCTGTTACACTCATGTAAGCACATCAACATTCCCACCAATGTCTGGAAGCAGTGTGTGTACTGATTGTAATCATGAAAGCATTCTGATGAATAGTATATAGTTGGTTAGGTGTTTTAGGGCTACTTTTTTGCTCACTATGATGGTATGAGTTCTGTTTTTCCTTTAAAAGTACTCAGTCTTGTTGGTAGCCTTGCTTCATTGCAGATTTGCTGTGTGACTGAGAGCCTGGTTTTAAAAGGATTATTTTTCATGTTTGGGAAAAATGCTGCTGCAAGTTTTAAAAAGACGTTCCTTCTTTTTTTGACCTTCGTTCCATTTACACCTTTATGTGAACAGCTCTTGTGATTGTAATCTGTTACTCCAATCAAGTTTGTCATAGTTTTTATAATGAAGCTAGACATGCATTTAGAAAATGGCTTAGCAAGGACATTTGGATGTGGTTCCAAGTAGGAGGAACACATTGATCACAAGCAGTACTTAGGCAAGGAAAGCACAGTGGTTAATGGTATTGAGACCCAGACCATGTATTTATTTCACAGCCCCTGATTAAGTGTAAGGAACTTTTAGACTGAATTATTTAATAGACTGCCAGGTCTGAAAGTGAAGTCAGAACTTGTGAGGGAGGATACACTGTTCGCAGCACAGCACTTTTATTTAACACTTAATTAGGAACCTGTGCACAGAGAAGCTTTTGAGATTGTTGCCGTTAGAAATTGAGCCCTAGCCACTGGGGTTATGGTCAGACTGCCATCTCCATCCCCACCTCTGTTCCCTGCCTTCCTCTTGCACCACTGGCTGACCTTGCTGCGCTTGGCTTAGCTGAACCTTGAAGGTGCTGCAGTGTTTTACATTGCTGATCCCCAGCATTTAATGTGTGAGCATGCAAGGAATGGTGCCATCCTCAGCTGAAAACCTGCCAGCTGTCATTTAATATCACTTGAGTATCATGTAACAAATGTAGAAGCTATCTGACAGTGAGAACATCTCTTTTCCTACTGATCTAGGCTGGAACACCGCAAAGTTTCCATTTACTTCTAGCTATTGTGACAAGAAAGCTCTATTGACCTATTTTGACACTTAGCCAGGGAGGTGGCCACATCAGTCAGAAGCTGACAACTTTTGTTTCCAAACTCAACCACCAGAATTTTAACACTGTGCTTTGTTTGTACTGAAAGACTGTCATTTCAGTGCCTTTTACTCACCGTTGATCTCAAGATTATGTATTTTACATGGTATTTTTGAGCCATACTATTAGCCATCATTATAATATTCTCCATGCAAAATTACTGTTTGTGTAAGCCTGAGGAGATTTCCAGTGAATTTTCACATTACACAGTGGCACTAAGCAATCTTTTGTGCAAAGATATCACAGGTGTCCTCGGTTTTATCCTCTTCTTCACAGGGAGACTGATCCTTGACCACACAAGGCATTTGAAGTTCTGCAGCTGATTTTTGCGAGACCAGGAACAGGTCTCCTAATTCTGCCTGTCACTGAGCATCTCCCAGATTGGGAGCCAAGGGCATGAAGGAAGTGGTGGGATCGGAGCCTGAATTAATCCTACTGGGAATAACTGATCTTCGAAATGATTTCGACAGGCACAGCTTCCAAAGATGGTGAGTGCTGATACATAGCAGCACAATACTGGCTTTGCAGACCTGCGAAGGAGTGGTCACTCAAGCAACAAAGCATAGGATTTTTTTTTTTGCAGAGAACAATACATTATCAGAACATTACAGGATTTCATCTGGACCATCAGTAGGTTGAACTGGATCATTGCTGGCACACTGAAAGGACAGCCTGAGTTTTCTGTGCATTATTTCTGCCAGGCAGGATTCCTTCAGGTGCACCTAGTGGCATTTTTCTATTGTTGTGAGAAGAAAAATTTGAGCCACATTGTCAGCAATAGTGACAGCAGGGGATTTTTTACCCAAAAGGTATAAACGCCAATTAGGTACTGAAGCTCCGCTCACCATCAATCAATCGAAAATCTCCTGCCTGATGCTGCCTTGCCTCAGGGCTAGAGCAACAGTTGGGCACTGCCTCATGCTTCAGTGGGACTGTGGTCCCTCAGCCCAGAAACCTGTGCTGAGATGCTCTTGTCAGGGAGGGAGCTCTTTAAACCTTACATTCATTACCCGTTTTGAGACCCATACTGCCTTCAGTTCGAATATGTAAGTCTTGGGTTAGAGGATGGGCGTAACCTTTGTGCATGGCATCAAACATAGGTGAATATTTCAATGGGGATGGGCAGCAGAATCTATAGTCTCTACCTCCAGTACCTACAAAACCACTGTTTGTGGCTGATCCAAATGTAAGTTAAGCAAAGTATGAAAAGTATCATTTATTTTTAAGTCAAGTCAGTTACTGAACAGTGTGAGATGACAGTAATTATTTTTAACATTACTTAAAAACCTGTATTTTAAAGAAAATGTAGGAGTTCAAATATGTTTGACATTTGTGAAAGTCAGAAGAAATACGGCTGATTGATTGACAAAAGCAGCAGTTTCACAAAGTAATCTTCAAGCACAGTATCTAAAAACCGCTAAACCACTGTGATTATCTGAAATAAATCTAAGCAGAGGGGTATAAAGTTAGAGTGAAAAAAACTTTCATGGAGATGTGGTGAACATACCCACTGATGTAAATTCTGGTGAGATAAAAGATGGTAAATAGAGTAAGAAAATGCTTACAGTTTCAGATAGCCCTTTTTCTGTAACAAACTCACAGTCTGCGTATTGCCTTCCACTTTCATGGTCAGAACTGGGTTTTTTTCAAAAGAACATCTTTCTATTACAGACACTATATTCTCAATAAATGTTTTTCACACATTAACTGTAGCTGTTTTCAGTGTGATTTTAAACAAGTAAAGCTCTTCTGTGCTTTGATGTTTCCGCAGACTGTGAAGGCGTGTGGTTGTAGTCCTCCCTTTATCTAAAGAAACGGGTAGCGAAGAAGCTAAAGGGCAAGCAAGGCACACTAAATTTATGTCTGCCTTCTTGATAATCTTTGTCCTTGGCTATTTAACATTCAGTGACCACTACGATGTTGGAGGTACCTCATACACATTACGGAAATCAGCAGTGTTACCAGAGTTGTAGTTCATAACTCTAGAAGCGCTTGGAACCTAACCTGCTCATTTTTTCAAAGAGATGTCAAACTCATTCTTACCACTCCAGATTACCCTACAGTGCTTTTAAGTGTAGCCCTTTCACATGACTGGCAGTTAAACTTTCTAAGCTTCTAGGATATCATTGCTTGTTTGATTTGTACAATAATTATTAACATTCCTCATTTTGAGTGCAAAACTTTGTCTGTTGGAGAGAAACTCCAATGCGTGTTTTCCTGGAAGTCCTGTCTTTAGGGCAATTGGGTTGCTGTCAGTTAGCACCTTCTTCCCATGAAGCTAGGCCTTCTCATGAATCATATTCCCATACACCCAGTTCATCTTAACATCTTTGCCTGTCTGTTCACAGAGGTAACTGAACATCTTGCTGTATTCAGGCTCATATTCAGTCTTCATTTGATGAACCAGAGAGCAAAAGGAAGATCTACTTCCTCTCTCCAAAGATGTGAAATTGCTTGTTCAGTGCTGTCTTGTTGAGGTACCTATTTAGATGTTTAATGCAGAACTCATTTTTCCTAGCTTACATATTCTCCAAACAGGATTTCTTGCTTTAAACCCTGTTGAAAGCCTTTCCAGAGCAGTTTTCCTACGTATCATGGCACAAATGGAAATAAGGTAAGATAGTGACCATACTTCTATCTGTGAGCCAGCAAGGTTGGACAGCTACAAAAAGAGAGCTCTATCATCACTATTTTGTAGCATATATTGGCGTGTGGCAGCATTCTTCTTTTAGAGCTCTGGCTAGAGTGATTAAATGCTCATTGCAGTTTTGTGTCTCTCAAATACAGGTAAACCTTCAGAAATCTGATTATGACAGCAACTGGGAAGTTGACAGGAAAGCAGCGGAGCTTGCAAAGGTTAAGTTGGATGGAAAAACTTGTCATGATTCCATGATAAAGAGCAATTTTTTCTAATCTGCATGGAGTGGGCATGTGGTGGAAGGAAAGAAACTAAGAAAAGATGTCTTTTGAGCAAACAGATTTGATCATGAGAAATCTTTGCCTCCAAGTTTGGGTTTTGTTTAGAGTAAATATCTTCCTGTCAAGGCAGGCTTCACAAATGAGCAAGTAATTTTTATGCTCTAGAGTAATGTCATTTTCTGAAACTAACGAATCTTTATCTCAAATGCATACACATTGCTCAGATATTTTTTTTTTTTGTGATATTCAGGACTAGAGGAAGCCTACTGTAATGAGTACAAATGTTAGGATTTCACTGGAATACATGAGAACATAACTTTGCCAGCTTAATTACCTGTACTGCATCAGTTAGTGTGTACACTCTGTATTTTCTGACTTTGGAGTAAAGAACTGCTGTAATCACCCCAAAGCTTTTATAACAGATGATCTGAAAGTGCTTGTGGGACATACTGGAAATCTCTCCATACAGTCCTGAGTTTCACGTTACAGGAGCTTGTCTTTGATTCTATGAGAAGGGTGCTGAAAGCTTGCAGTGAATTATTAACCACATCAATGAGCTGGGGTTTGTG
>JBCJKH010019576.1:0-14233 GCA_039877255.1 Loriculus beryllinus
AGGAACATGGCACAGAAGCAAGTATTGTTGGCACATGAAGAAAATGGATCAGGAAGAGCATGGCCAGCCAGATGGCCTCTTTTGTGGCTGATCACACACTTATGCAAATACTAGATTAAAAACACAGAAGGGAAACAAAATGCAGATGTTTATATGAGATTGGTTTCTTATGTGAGGGCAAACCATCTAAGAAAATGCTAAAAGGGCAATGGCAAGTCCTCTACACAGGTCTTAATTATACAGCATGACCCTTTCATCCCTCTGTTCAGTGATTACTTTAAGAAATTGATGCAAATTTAAATTATATGGCTTTCTATTGAGAGCAACAGTATAATTTGCTGCTGCTTTCCTCCATTTTATGCTGGCTTTAACACTCTTAAGGATGACACTGTAAACATGGAATAACTGGATGGTGAGCAAGGCCCCTGAAGTTTAAATTTATAACAGTTGCAGATACTTGTCAGATAAAATACTTGTATCAAATCAGATACATGTTGCAGGGAGAATAAGGGAAGAGAATAGGAGAACCTCTTTCAAAATAAATGCTTTCAGTTTTCCAGGCAGTCAGTTACAAAAAGGACTTAGAAGAGATTTAAATATCTACCCGTATAGATACCACCAGGAGCTGCAGTAGTAGGAATATTCAAATGTTAGTAAAGAGAAGGAAACCATAAACCAAAAATGCATCATCAATCCGATATCTACACAAACCAGAATAGATTCTGTTAAACAAAGAAATGTAGTGCATGAGTCAGCTCTGTTTCAGAGTGAGCAAGTGTCACTCTGGTAGCAGTGCAATGGGCACTATCAGTTGCCCTGCAGTGTAGCAGATATGAACTTGAAAACAGATCTCCATGCCTTCTGCTCTCTCCCTGATATGACTGCACCCAAATATGAGCAGATAGCCTTATAAGACAGAGAAAATGGTATGTGGTGGGGGACACCTATGTTAACTGATCGTTTAGCTGAGGAACTGCAGAGCCTTTGCAGAGATGCAGGGGATTTGCCTCATCATCAGAGGAATGCTTTATGACATTGCTCAGGAAAAAGTGAAAATAAAGTCAACTGAAACTAGGCAAGTCATGACTCTGAACATCTGAACTTTCACATTCTCAACACAGTCAGCATTTGACAGCCAAATCTCTGGAGGTTACACAGTTTTCCAGGACAACAGGAACAGAACAGGATTCCCTCCTGTAGTGGCTCTTCCCAGTATCTTCCCCAGTATCAGGGAGGCTGTTACTACATTAACATTAAACCAAGAAAAAAAAACAAATTTCTTTGCTTTTCAGTGTCACTTCTGGATTCAACCATGTGACAAGGAGGATGAAGTGTGATTACAGCATTGAGAACTGAAGTCAAGAAATAGTTGTGGGTAGGGAAGATAGGAGTAAGGGAGCACTGTGTAAATCAAAGGAAGAGAGGTCTGGCCTGGGAGTTGAAACAATGAATAAAGTGTCTTTAGCTACCAAAGTACAGTGCTTTTAGGACATCAAGAAGCTCATGCTATCTACAGACTTATAAACAAATGTCTGGTGTTCAACACTGAGGTGGGTGCTTGTTCTAGTCCTTGGTTAGAAGTGTCTAACTCTTGGGCTGTTTGGGTAATAATCAAATATGTAATAACTCTGGCAACAGGTAAGGTTTGACTCATGACTGTCAGGGTACTCCTGAAGTTTACTGCACATTTCAGCAAGCAATTCCAGGAGGATGTTAGTCCATCTGTAAAACAATAATTTTGGCAGTAAAGGCATCAGATAGTTTAGATTTGAATCTGATAGTTTTAATGGAAAGTGAAAATAACCTGCATGATGGAATTTTTATCTTTGGCTCTAGAATGTCCTTAAAAATGTAGAAAGTAAAGGTTACAAAGCCAGTTTGTCACAAGTTAGAAGTCACAGTATTCTGGCTGTGACAGGCTTTAGCACACACATGAAACACTGCCCAGTTTAGACTTCGATCACAAATAAATTTATTAAAGTTCCAAAAGAGTTTCATTTTCATACTTCTTTTGTGGGGACTTTCTTTTGACATATTTCACATCCATCAAGAAGAGCTCAGAAAGAAATCCTGGACATACTGAACATGACAGTCCTTTTTTGCTATTGACCCTAGGAGTGCAAGGATACTGCCCAGATCTTTTTCAGTAGTTTTGAACCCATCATGTTACTATCTAGTAAAACTATCTAGTAAAACTAGATAGTTACTATCTAGTAAAACAAACAAAAAACCTGCTTCTGACTAAAAAAACCCAAATAACAGTGACATGTTATGCTGTAAATCATTCTTATAATAAGTATTATTCCACAATGATCTTACTGTTGCGTTGTCCAGTTTCTTTCTGTCCTCTCTAGAGCAAGGTAATGTGGGACAATTAAAAAAAGATGAAGAACAGAAGAGCAATTTTATATAAACTTTAAAAGAATGTTACAACTAATGAAGAATGTAATCCTGTTGGATGTACATGACGTGGAATTTTATTTTCTAATACAGCAGAGTCTATCTTCAGCATTCATTTAGCTCTGCAGTATCACAGTGAAAAAGCTATGACTACCTAGACAGCAAGGCAGCCATACTATGTTTGATAAAGAGGATTCATACATATTTTGTTTCAGGAGCTTTTGAACAGCCAATATAATGAACTAAAACACCTCACTTGCAGTTTAACTACACATTTGTTTGCACACACTTTATCTAGCGTATGCCTAGTCACCCAGAGGTAATAGTTAGTATTTTGGTTTCTGTCTTTGATTTATCTGTTGTGTTGATATTTTTGTAAGCATTTACAATGTATATTCTTTTATGTAGATGATAAATACAGATGGATCTGGGGAATGAGGTCATTGCTCCTGTGCTCAAAACCTAGCAACATTGAGCCCTTATGAAATATTCTAATCATGTGCATTTATGAAATAGTTTTCTTACAGAGTGTTCTGAGCTGATGCTTTGTATGACCTTTAAACAAAATAATGTCCTTGTTCTGGGTTCATTGCAAAATGAAAACATGCAGCATGATAGGAGTCTCTGAAAAGCTCACAGAGGTCCTAATATAGATGGAGTGAATGTAGCATGACAGATGCCCATTCTTCAGTGTTAGGGAGGTGAGAATTCATGTTTTATTTTTGAGATGTTTGACATGCCAGAAAATATCAGTCTGGTTATCAACAGTCTAACAAATGATTTAGCTCATTCTCCTCCCCTCCCTTTTTATTTATGTATCTTCACACTATAACAATTATGTACTGTTCTATTTCTGTTTTTCAGAAACATAACTTGTTACAAAATTCTTCTGTTAAATCTCTGTATGCATGTTGTCTATTACTTTGTTTATATCTTAATAGGTCAAATTCATTTCAGATAAACTGAGATAAAGGCAGTGGAATGAAATCAAATTAAATGAGCATTGACTAGCAAGTGGAATGTTAGAAAGGTATACAAGGAGCCAGATATACAATTATCTTCCATTGATCCAAAGTTATGCCTAATATCTGACTGGATGACTTGACAGAAACAAGATGATCACAGGTCTTACTTGCTGAGCACTTAGAACAAGTGGCTGTACTTTATGTATATCCCCAGGTGTAGCAGGTTATTTGGTCTAAATTTGAATTTAGATGAGTATGTCAGTTTAACGCATGAAACTTCAGAGGTAAAGATGTGCTCAATGTTTCTGTACTGATGGCATCGCTCAAGGGTGGAAGCTTAGCAGAGTTCTTGCTATTGAAGCTGAAAATGCCAAGTATTATCTGTGTCTGTGCTGATGATAGTTCTTCCTCAGAACTCAGAAATTGTAGCTTTTATGATAGCATTGGGAATATGTAAGATGCTTTCCAATCCTCTGCAGAGATCTAGCTAAACTTCCAACCGAATTTCTGCTATCACATGGGATCTCTTTTCTTCTGCAGTATGAATGTATAGATTTTCAGCATGACCTCTAAAAGTTCTCATGGACATTAGTGGTCCTTAGTGAATCTGCAGAGGTTTTTTACTATAAGCAAGGAAGTGGTGGTTGTTTTAATCATCAGCAAGGAAGTGTTTTTTTTTTTTTTTGTTTTTTGTTGCTTTTTTTTTTTTTTTTTTTTTTTTTACTATGAGCAAGGAAGTGGTGTTTGGAAGGAAGTTTGTTTTTTCTTATCATGAGTTAGGAAGTGAATCTTTTTTGACCAGCAGCAGTCACTAATTTCTGCATACAGAATTTCCTCATCTTCTGCAGTGCAGAACTTCCGTGTAAGTTCTGAAAAGGTCACAAAACCTGTGAAGTGCATATTGCATGCATTATGCCTTCAGGATATGCTCTGCATCAAAATGTCATTGATACTTCTCATCATCTACATTGAATGGCTTCTGTGTTGTAGAGATCATTAAGACTATAGCCACAGCACACTAGTGCAACATCTCTCTCAGAGTCAGAGCCTAATGGCATTACAAGGTCTGCAACAGCTGCTACAGAGATCTATCTGTGACTCATCTGAAATCCTACTATGAATAAAGCACTAATACAGCATCATAGCCTATGCTGCTGGCCACAGAAAAATGCTAAATATAAGTAAATCTGTAACAGCATGCAAATATTGTGGAAGGTTGGTAAGATTTCAGAGAAATTTTCAGAGCTCTATTTTCCCAAAAAAAGAAAAAATGAAGGGGAAATGAGAAAACCATTTTCTCTAAGTGTTCCATTTCCATTTCTCTTTTAGTTCTCTACAGATACCAATATCTATTTAGACACCATAAAACTAATCTAATGTTTATCTGAGAGAGAAGGATCATAAAATATAGATTACCAAGTGAAATCATTATTGCGTCAGATGTTTGGAAATTAAAGCTAATGATTATTCGGCTTCTGAAATGTAGGACAGTATTCACTGTGAGTGAAGTTTAACTCATTCATCTATTGTCAACAGCAAAGCTCTGTTGGCTTCAGCAATGCAAATTTTCATTTTGTATCTCTTACCAAGCTGATTTAATGCATGCTAGACATAAAGATTAGCTTCTGCTAAGCAAAACAAAAAGAAAAAGAAAAAAAATTGCTTTATACATTCTTTTAATTCTTAAAACATTAGCCTGCTGAAAAGAAGGCTATTCCTACTCAAAGAAATACTTGCTGTAAACTTGGGTCCAGAAAAATCACTTTGTCACTTTTACCTGCAGTGCTCTGGAATAAACTGAATTCAGTGCTACTGAATGTGAAGATCAGAATTAATAGAACTGAATGCCCTTTGTGCAATGTCTCAGTTTTAATAAGCTTAGTTGTGGCTTTAAAACCCACTGAGATGGTAATCTATTTATATCTCAGCAACACCAGGCACAGCTGCATTGTGCTTAGGACCCAGAGAACTGAGTAGTCTTGAGCCAAATGGAACTTTATGCAGAGCTGATTTAAAGGGAAAGTATAGTTTACCAGAGACAAATATGAGGAAAATCAGGAAAGAAAATTATTTTTTGCTAAACTGGGTGCTTTTCTGGTTAGGTTCTTCACCCTGTGTCATTGAGGGGCAGCATCCATTCGTACTACTGACAGCATCCCCTTTTTTATTTATTTCTTTTCTTCGCTAAGCTAGAAAGCAGACATGAATTTAGCTCCAGATAATGCCTCTAATTTTCTGCAGTGATTTCCACAATTGCCTCATTACCGGTAAAATGTAGCTGATAATAGCTTTTGGTAACGTTTATAAAATTCTTAGTTTAGAACAATGAATAGTGTTGCTCACTTTTCATTCTTCTGTAGTACAGGGGCAAATATAGAAAACGAACTAAAACAAGTTTTAAAAATAAAAATCTATAAAATTGTATATTATTTTAGTCATACTAAGCATTTCCTGTGTATTTATGGAGAGCCATTTTAGCTGTGGAGATGAGTTGACTCTAATGATTGGCAATGTTGAATCATTACTCAACATGCAGTGATCAAACACGAACTGCAATAGACTCATAAATCAAAGCAATGACTCAGCATTCAGCACATGATCTTTGCCTTGCTTTTCTTTCCCAAAGAAAATGTGGCAATGAAAAGAAACTGATTCCTTTCTACCATAGAGAATGACCAGAGAGGAACACAAACCTGCTGAGGTTCCCGTGGGCCTCCCCTGCTCTCGGTTGTCTCTGTGAGTGTAGCCAGTAGCTTCACTCCCAGTGCTTTCACTCTTACAGCCTTCCTCTTTCTAATATGAACTGCCTGTTGCTGTGTGGAAAGAAAACTGTAGCCTCTGCTAAAATTGCCTTGTTAAGGTGGAAAATATATTTGATATTTTGGCACCCATGTAGAGCACAGGCAGATGCAGGCCCAGTCTAAAGGGGAAGCAGAAGAGTTGTGCTAATGTACTGCATGGTGTAAGTGTGTTGGTCAGTGCAAAACTCCATTGCTTCAAGAATGTTTGCTTGCACAAGGCTGAGACAGAAGCCATGAAAGCTGCATCCCTTTTTTAATGCCAGAAGAGTCAAGATAAACCCAAGGAGACACATACACTAATTAGATTCTCATTGATTCCACAAAACCATTATCTTTACTTGGCTTTGTGATTAAATCATTCTAGGGATGGGGCTTTATCACTGAAAAAGCACCTGTTACAAACTGCATTTGACAGCTAATAAAATTCATGTTATGAGTTGAAGTTGCTGTCTTTGTATACACAGCTGAGAGTAAAAGAAGCAGTTGTGAGCATCTCCTTGCAATCTCTGACCCAAACAACAACTTTAAAATTTTTTTTGTATATTTTTTTTCCTGTAAAATGAGTTTGATTTGAGTCCTGTGCATGAAAGTCCTATTTCTATGGAAGACAAATGTCTGGTTTAATGCTGCACCATTTTTGAAAATAATATAAACTGCAAGAGAAAAAGAAAATATCTTAGCTGGCAACAATCATCTTATGTATGTTCTATGCATAATGATGGCACAGAAAGAAAAAAGCAGTGAGTGGACAGTTATGAAATAGATGTAGGACATTCATTCATAGCGTAAAGGGGAGTATTGGGAACCCCATGAGATGGTGGTAATCACTTTTGTAAGAATTAGTACAGGAAACTCATTCATTCCCCATTTCACAGCACTTATGAATTATTCAGTTAATCCTGTCTGGGGAGATAAATGTTGCATAGGAGCACATGTTATAGTATTTATGGTACTTATTAATTTAGTTATATGTTTGACAGGCTTCAAATCTGCTTTTCTAGAACACCAAATATTATTGTTTTAGTTTCTATATTTTGCTTCTTATCACTGAGTTTACAAGAACCACCCCCATCTGTGTTTCTACTTGACAAGTTTTCTGAAATGATTCGATTAAAAATGTTTGATGTTTTAAAAATCTATTGTAGACATTTTGTCTCAGATACTAACAATATCTGTCAGCCACCAAACAAACACAGCCTATCTAGACTCTTTTCATGCCTTCTATCAATTCATTAGGTTTTAAATTTTATTTTTAATTTACCTCTTATGCTGACAGTGATGTAAAGTTCAAACTGATATGTGTTTATGAGCTGATAAAAACCAGTCTATTTGATGAACACTCTGGCAAAGTTCTGAACAAATCTCATTACTCATTTGGATGAATAAAGTTTGGTTGATTTTAAAGTGCTGGCTAGAGTACCATGAAGTGCCTTATGGCACAGGTTACTCCTACCTTGTACTCTGTCTCAGGGCTGCTGTCCTCAAAGCTCAATGCATTTGGCATTCCTTTTAAACCAGTTCATGTATTTCATAGACCCCCCATTTTGGTTCTTATTTCACAATGAAATACTTAGTATACTGGTTCAAAGCCACTATTTATATGGTTAAAGTGGACATGTGGTGCTCTGATGAGTGCCTTTCTTACTAAAATTATGCCTTGATTACAGCGGGAGCAAAAGGGATGCAGTGGAGGTTTGTATTACATGGTGAAATGGGATATGCCCACGGCCTGATGCAATTTTTCATTTTGCAGTCCTTTACTCTCTCCCTGCAGCAGGCAGCTGAGTGGCCAAAGGGCAGCTTGACTGTATTGGGTCTGTTTCACTGCAGCACTGCAATCGCGCTGCCCCTGCGCATGTGTAGTGTGCTAAGCAAACACATCTGTCAGCTGCATGCTAGTAGTTTGCATGCTGACAAAAAGCCAGTAGTTTTCCCAAGCCCTTGCCTTCTAGGAGAAAAGCTGGCCTTTTCTCCACCCTAGAAACAACTCTATTCTCAGTGTGTGCTTAATCTGTTGTTCTCTTGTAAAAAGATGTAAAGATGGTTCGATCTGACACAAACCCTGTTGCTGGGACAGCCAGGTGAGGTGGCTGGAAGAGTCTGTCAAAAATATTTTTCTGATGGCATCACGATGTAAATGGATTAGATTATTCTGAAAATATAGGGGAGAGCATGTGTAAGAGGGCAGTGGTTAATGATTCTGCCACAGATTTAACCATGGAAGACTATTCAGTACTGAACTGGCAATCCACCTGAAAATAAAATAAATGAAAACAAAGGATGTGTGCGCAAATCTATTTTAGTGATCAGACTATTGTATTAACAGCAGATGAGCGCAGTATTTGTGCTCAGGGTACCTGCACAGGCAGTTTAGCTGCCACCACCAGTGAGGGCTGTGCATATACCAGAGCAGTTCCTGCCTTGCCAGGGCTCCCCACCCGTATTTCCAGATTCACACCCTCCTGAAAGCTTTTTCTATCTCAGTGTCAGAAGAAGGGTAAAGTCTTAAACTTCAAAATAGGGTAGAAAATAGCTTTTGTGTGTATGCGTATGTGCATGTGTGGGGCACATGGGAGATACGGGTCAGTATTTCTTTATGAAAACAAAGAAGAAGATGGTTTCAGGTGATTTCAGGTGCCCAGGTCCTGGATGTGTTAAACATTAGAAGCAAAAGACAAAAAGAAATGAAGCTTCAAATATAGTAATTGTCAGAGATATATTTGTAAGTATTACAAAGTAACCTCTGAGCTGTATATACAGCTGTGATGCTATAATTATATGTTATTCTCTGGAAATTCTTATTTCTGTGGAGAAGAGGAAGGGAATGATGGATGCTTTAATACAGCGACAGCTTTTCCCCTTGTGTTTATGAGTAGGCTTTGAGTTCTCCTCCTGGGTTTTACATCATAGTAATTCCATTTGATCTGAATCTTCCTTACATATTTTGAAATTATGATGACATTAAGTTTATTTGGCAATGGAGTTATTTTCATCCTAATTACTTTTCTTGTCTGTGTTTGTTATTTTCACAAAGTGAGACAGACTAGGGAAAAAAAGTAACCATAAAAGTCCTAATATTTTCTTACTATTCTATTTTGTTTAGCCTAGTAACTCCCCACTTCTCCACTGTGAAACATGCTGGTGATCAGTGCTGGACCTGACTGGAAATAATCTGAGTTTCCAGTTAGGTGACACATTATCAGAACTACTTTAGAGAATGCAAGACCACACATGTTCCAGCTTCACCAACCTTATACTTTAGGAAATTTAGGTCAAACTTTATTTTCTAGATAAGGACTGACATATTCTTAGGTTTCTTCCTACTTGATTATTTTTACTCCACCAGAATACCAACATCTTGCTGAGTGTGTGCTTTTTGCAGAAATGCATTGCCTCAGTTACATTTCTTTGTCTTTTTCTCCCACCTACTCCCAAGCAATATTAGATGCATCCCTTGTATTTAACATCTCTAACATGATGTTAATCATGCATTTGCTAACCTTGCCATGTTTTTATTTATCTGAGTTTTCTCTTTTTATCTGCTGTTGTTTGGTGTTGAAGTTTAATTAACTCACCTTATGGAATACTTCTCAAATTATTAGTGCTATTAGGGATAATAATTCATCCAGATAAGCCTTTTTTTGCAAACTAGAAGATAGTAAAGACATTTCTTTTTCACTTAATAGTGAAATATATATTGATTTCTTCCTTTGTCACTCTAGGCCATGTGTTCCAATATGATGACAAAACCAATGAGAACTCCTGTCTTATGGTTCTTTTTTTAAAAAGACTTTTTTGGTTTTTTGTTTGTTTGTTTGTTTTCGTACCCCTCCTAGTACACAAGAGAAGAGCTGCTCAACCAATTCAATTGTTTTGCTTGGACTATTGATTCTGCTTCCATTTTGGGGGACACATTTAAGGATTATATACTGTTGTATCATTTTTTTTTTTTCATTTTCTGGACCTATTTTATATGAGAACTTTTCTTTGCTCTGAAAAAGTTTTTTACTTTTCATCATTTTCTTTTTTCTTGAAATACAGTTACACACTATACCAAATGAAAAAAATTTAAGTAAAATCATTGAGAGAGTAGTAATTGAAAAATGAAAGCCTCAGTCTAGAAATTCAGGATCTCCCTGAATTTCAAGGGTGGTGATTTTGCCTTATCTCCTGGCTTTGCCAACATTGCTCTCTGATGACCTGAGATGCTGAGACAGTAGGATAACATGCCTCTGTCTCTCAAATGTAATTGTAGTAGTAGCTGTGACACTAAAATTCAGTTGTACTTTAAGACTTTTCTTTTCAACCAGCTACTAAATCGCCCTAGAAAAAATTGTCCAGAAGAGCCTGGGAATCTGATTGCATCAAGATTAACTGTCTAAACCATTCACTCAGCAGTGCCAGTTTGAAACATTTGCTGCTTCCTCTCCTACTCCCCCCTCCCTGTCCCTGGTTTCCCCTCTTGCTTTTCTTTTCACATTTCAAAACCTTTGAGCATCTTAACATGAACAATTATGGATAAAGATGATAAAAAAAAATCAAATATTTTCTCCTCCCCTTCTTTTAAAAAAAATAATCCTTTTGCAGTTGTGTTCTTTAAAGTGTCTACCAGATGATCATTTCACTGCCTTGAATTTTGAAAGGGAATAGGATATAATTTAAAATCCATTGTACATTGTTCTATCAAAAGATATTCCAATTTATATTTTAATTGGGAGGTATGCTTTGTAAAATAAGAAAAAACACTTTAGATAAGTTTTAAAAATCTGATTAAAGTGGTTTTGTAATGGCTTATAAGTCATGAAAGGACAGTAATATTAGACTTACTCTTCTATTTTTGGGTGCCTAGTTTCTAAAAATACAGCAAAGTCTTCTGACAACATGACAAAGAATTGCAGTTACATTTTTATGCCACCCTTGAAAATATGTAGGGTCATTTTTATTTTTTTTTTTTTATTAGGAAAGTTCGTGCTACAAAGCACCACTTTCACAGATAAATGGTAAGCTTGTATGATACAGAAGGTGTTTTGTCGGTATTGCTGATACCCAGCAGCACAGAAAGAAAGCAGGAGTAGACATTGTGTATTGCACAGGCTCCTCTAGGATTAGAAGAGAAATATTTCACTCAACTGCCAACAGTTTCACAACAGCAGATTACTAGTGCGTGACTACAGAAGTACTGAGCCTTCTTCATTCTTTAAGGTTTATTTTGTTTTCTGTGGGAGTGGTGAAATTTGGATTTGGTGTTCAAATACCAGGCTCTGTGCAGTACTGGATGTGTCTCTGCTGTGGAGAACTTAAATGAGTTAATTTTTTTGGGTTAAACCAGCATCGGTGGGACTGTCCACACAGGAAATTATATTTGGGCTTTTGTATCTGTCTTCCTGATGGAGTGAATACCACTGATGTTACAAGCTCTGGGTACCAACCCAAGCCTCTCCTTGCTGCAGTCTGTTTCATATGCCCTGCATAGGGAACAGGGGGAAATCAGTTGAAACCATTTTGTCTGTACTCTCATTTTTGAGCTTCATTTAAGTCTTTTCTGTGCAGTATCTCACACTCAGCAGCATGGTTAGGGATTTGTTGGGTTTTTTGTTTTTTTTTTCCATTCAGAACAATTTTAGTATTTCTGCTCATGTAAGTTGTTCTTTACATCTGGAATTTGGCAAATCTGCTTCAATTGGTTCTTGAGGGGATAATAAATCTCTGTAACAATATTAACTAGAAAAACTGGCAGAATTTTTGGGTTCATGCCCCTCATTTTTATTCTTTTGAAGAGCCTTTTCCCTTGATGTTTGCTTTAGACTCTAATGAGAACAGAGACTGTGCTGTGCTGGGAGCTCTGTCACTAAGAAATGGAGTTGGTTTGGGTTCATAGTGATTTTACCCTATCTTTGGAGCCAGCAATAAGGTCTATCACATTGAATTCCACAGTTAAATTTCAAGACAGTAATTTGTGTAATTTTTCCACTGTAGTCAATAAGTACAGTTACTAGAAGTTCAGTCTTCTATGTTGCTTTAACTTTCTAGACTAGCTGTTTCGTTCTAACCACCTAGTCATTCTTTGTTGGCATCACACACACTTTCTTTTTCTCCCTGAAGAGAGAGAATTTTTTTTTCTTCCCTGAAGAGACTTACTTTCAAATATTAAATCAATGTTAAGTGCTGAATAACTTGAAATGTCTAGGAAATCAAATTTTAAGCACTGATCTAAGTTATTCTCTCTATGTCAGATATTATCCGTATTACTTGAAGTAGTTCTCTGCCATCTCACATCATGCACCACCACAGATTACTGGATTGAAAGCATTGTCATTAAAGACAGAATGATGGGAGACAGAATGATGGCCGTTAGTGTTTTTTTTTCATCTGTCAGCTCCCCGGCCAACATGACACAAGGACTGCACTCCACTCTGCAGAAAGACACAGACTAATAGAGGTCTATAGTCAACCTTGTGTTACTGTCTATGGTATTCCAGCTACCTCTTTTTTCATGGGAACTGTGCAAAACCAGCATCCTTAAGCACTGAGGGCTCTAACCTTCTTAATGGATAAAATAGAGAGTACTGTGGTATATTTGGTAAAAGCTTTATGCTAAACAGTGGGATAAATTCAGTTGTAATGTACTCAAGTGTAAGCAAGGGTGGCAAACAAAGCCTTCATGTTGGTGTGCACTACTTTGGATATGGGGTAAATGTTGAAGGAGGTTTATTTCCTCTAAACTTTTAAAATAAGTATATACCCAAAAAGGAGCGGGAGAGGAAAACAAAATGTTGTGATTCATTATGTTATTAATTTTCTGTAGTTGCATAGAAAAATTCTGGTCACTGACTGTTGCTGTTTAAGCGCAGTCAGCAACTCAGCCACGCAGCCTGCTCTCTCAACTCCCCTTGCCTTTTTTCCTCCCCAGCTCCCGGAGAGATGAGGAGGAGAATTAAAAGAATGTAACTCCCACAGGTTGAGATAAGAGCAGTCCAGTAACTAAGGCATAACACAAATCACTACTGCTACCACCAATAATAATAATAATGATAAAGGAAATAACAAGGGAAGAGAATACAACTGCTCACCACCCCACCGACTGATACCCAGGCCGACCAAGCAGTGATCCAGCCCTTCTGTGTAACTGCCCACAGTTTTACATCCTGGGCATGATGTGCTGTGGTATGAAAAACCCCTTTGATTAATTTGGGTCAGGTGTCCTGTCTCTGCTTCCTCCTGGCTTCCCCTCCTCCCTGGCAGAACATGAGACTCAGAAAGTCCTTGGTCAGACTAAATATTACTTAGCAACAACCAAAACCATCGGTGTTATCAGCACTGTTCCCAGGCTGAAAGTCAAAACCACAGCACTGCACCAGCTACTAAGGAGAAAGAATGACTGCTACTGCTGAACCCAGGACAGTATCACCCCTTATTCCATACCATTCACATCATGCTCAGATCCCACATTTTCAATATACCATCACTTTTATCTTATATATATATATATATATATATATACATATCTATATCCATTCACAGAGACAGACAGAGAGAGATCATTCCTTAGTGCATGGACCAATCCCTATAAATCTGCTGAGTCCATCTGGTCCATGATGTCGGGCTCCGTCTCTTGTAACAGTATTTCAAAGCAGGAGAGAGAGTGTGATGTAGTCAATCTGCCAGGCCTCCCCATATTTGCACTTCAGCCATCATCCTCCATACCAAAGAGGCTTTAACGGCTTGGCTTGCTTAATTGCAGCATGTTTCAGACTCATAAATAACCTTGGCAATAGTGTCCATTGCTAAGTCCAGCCTTCGATCATGAGTTCATCTGTATGTTGCATCTCTGCTCTGATGGCCTGAAGTGTCATGGATCCATGGGGCTCAAAATAATTCAGCCTCTCCTTCAGCAGTTTCTGCAACTTGTCCCTGGGAACTCCATACAGCTGCCTTCCATCTCTGACACTTCCAAAGCACTGGAGGGGCCCAGTGGACAAGATTGCCCATACCGTCCCACACAGCCTGCCACTCATGACTGTCCAGCCTTGGGGAAAATCTCTTGGTCCTCCTATATTGCTGTCTAAC
>JBCJKH010019580.1:0-12826 GCA_039877255.1 Loriculus beryllinus
TAATTACTTAACAGCTCAGAACTCTACCAGAAACTGTTTTCTAGTCTTTGATGTAAGTCTCTGGTCTTTCACAGTGTGAAGACCCGATAAAGCTTTTCCAGTGAAAATGGGCATTGTTTTCAGTGAATTTAAGCCTCTGATAATGGCTTTGCTTTTCTTAGTACTCCCACTGATCCCTTAGAAGTTGAAAAGCGCAGGCATATGTGAATAAAAATGATACATACTCTTCACAAGTCGGTCTGAAAACATTTGTAATTGCCTACCTGTTCTTGTTGCAATTAAGGAAAGTGCATCCTGCTTTGTGTAAATAATCTAAAATGAGCAACCTTTTCCCCTCAAAGACAGGATGTAAGAACACTAGTATCTCAGAGGAGAAATAGGTTCAAGTAATGTTTCTGTTGGCAGCTTTTCAAATGTCTTCATACTAAACTAGTTTCAGGAGGTTTTTAGGCTACCATTATGTTGAAGCCATAGACAATGAATGATATGAACAGGCAATAATGATCAACTATTGCAGTTTTAGCATGTTTTTCTGTGCACAGATAGGTCAAGACCAGTAGATACTGACCAATTTGACACATCTGCTCTATGGTAGGTACATCTCCAGCTAACTCAATCCAGCTGCAACTACAGCTGGACCAATTTGAAAATTATTGCAGCAAAGTTTGCTTGATTCAGCACGAGAAACTGTAGGATTTTGGCCACTGATGCTTGGAACCTTGTTTGCAACTCTGGAAATAATCCAATGCAACATTTAGAAGGGCTTTTGCAATGAACAGAAGAGTCCACAGTTCAAGTGTCAGACATTATCTCTCCACCAGTTGGTGCTTTGATCAGTCCATTACACTGATGCTACAAAAGTCATGTAAAACCTAGCCAGGACCACATGGTATCTACTTTACATGCTTGAACAGCTGCACTAAACAACAGACTGCAAAGAGAAGACAATGAGGTTTACTGTATCCTCCTCTGGGTCTTTTAATCACCCATTTATTATTTATGCCAAGCTGTGAAAGTGATCTGTGCTCGGCAGTCCTGATAGGACTGAAATTATCTAGGTGAAGTGACACTGTTTCGCAGCAGTTGACGTCAGGTATGTTTGTAAGAGAGACATACCTGATGCATCCTGGTTTTAATTTAATAAATAGGGGCTTGTTTTCCAGTAGCAAAATGTTATAGTAGTTCTCTCCAGCTATTCCTCAGGATATGTTTTATATGTGGTGCCATTTCATTTAAAAGTCACTACCTATGTACATATTTGACTTCTTTTCCACCCAGAAGCAGCACAGAAATGTTAGAGATCATCATACAAATATTTAATTTTTAGAGGGAATATTGTTGATAGCAAAAAATAGAATGGGGTACTAATCCTTATTTATTGACTTTCTCTGTCTTGCACTGAAGGGGATGTGTTTTCCTAGCCCCTCTTCCTTCTTTAGGGATTCACTTCAAATTTATTCAACTTAAAGCTTTTCCATTCATATATTGGATCAGGATATAAATGGAACAAACCTCCAGGTTCATATCCAATCCATAAATTCTACACTTAAATCCTCTATATTTCAATCTCTGTTTTATGCTGCAGCAAATCACGTTCATAACAATTTCTTAACTCCTTTAAAAAAAAAAAACCAACAAAACAACTGTTTTAATCCATGGCACCATTTATGTCTTTTCTACTTAAGTAAACTTCCCCATCCTTCTTGGTCTTTCATGAGTAGGGTTTGGGGACTATTTTTGGTCTTCATTACCTACATCTCATGGGAGATCAAGAATAAAACCATGAAGTATCTTCAAACAACCAGAAAGTGTAAAGGGCCTCAGAAATCCATGGCAAAGCTTCCACCAAATTCAGCTGAGTGACAATTTCATCCTTTTAAGAACAGCAGTTTTTGGAGTGCTGGCTCGTACCCACAAACATTACCAGATTTTAGACATACATATCCTTCTTTGCATCTCCATGTACTTAAAACAGTAACAGGAATTGGTCAGAGAAATACTCATTTCTCATGCCAGAAACAAGCAAACTGTGCATGTCACAGCTTCCCTGTCCTTCCTCCACTTGGTACAGTTGCTGCACAGTAATAACATAATGCCTTCTCTGATAATACAGGGAATCCTTTCTGTCTGTACTTGTGCAGCTGTAAAAGTCATCCTTATTGACTGACCTGTTCCCCCACATACTCTGCTCTGCAGCTCCTTAAAGACCCTTATATACTGCTGCATTGGCATCCATTATCCATAGTGTAGGCATGTCCCACACCAAAGCATCTTGGCATGGACATCAGAAAATCCCAACTTCTAAACCCTTGCCATGCCACACTGTCATCTGTATACAGTTGCCAAAGACCATTTACAAGAGCAGTGCAAGTAGGTAGGTACAGGTCTTTGACTAGAGAGAGACAACTCTGGTAGTATTTTGATTTCCTGAGAACAAGCTTAAGCTGTATAAACTGCAGAGCTCTTAATCAAAGACTTTTCATTTGCAATGATCCCAGCACCAATGCAGGTACATCACCAGTATATTTTATAGTTGTCTGTTGGTGAGCATTTGCCTTACAATAAGAAATCACCCAATTGCAAAGTATCACATACCAGCAATTCAAAAAAAAAAAAAGAAGAAGTTTGAGTGGTTTTATAGCATTTCTTAAAATTGTTTTTATTTTGCAATAGATTTTTGCACATTCCTGACAATTCTTCCCTGCCTGTATTTGTAGCCAGTGTATAACTTCTCACAATTACCCTTCCCAAAGAACAAGATGTACTGACTGTTATTCAGCTTCCATTTTCCTGTTTTGTTCTCCTTTCCTTTCTGAAGTCAGGGTAAGAATGAAAATGGGGTCGATAGAAAAATGCACTGTATTTTTAAAATAGAGCTGCATTTCTGCCATTAATTTAAAAGCCACCTCGTCATAACTTTAAAATTTAATCTAACTCTAACACCATAAATCACCATCTTTTCAATTGTCTTCCTTACCAGTTCCTTTTAATGAGTTTCTTCAGAAGCTTAGAACTGTAAAACAATTTTAAGGTACAGCAATACCCTCCTGCAGCAAAGAAACAAAAAATACCCACATGAATTCTGGCTGACCACATTACATTTTCAGTATTTTTTCAAAGACTTGTTCCACCAGCTATGTTGGGTTAAGAACATATTCAAGAAGGACCTTTTACTTGCAGGTTTTAATTGCTTCATTACTTTTGGAGGCATTTTATTTTCCCATTCTTTTGTCTTTCTCACTGCATTCCTGATTCGGGAAAATCATGTTTGGTTTTTGGTTTGGTTTGGTTTGTTTTTTTACTAGCATTTTACAGCAATTGTCCTGTTTCTATTATTTTATCTATTGAGTGTTTTCATTGAATTAAGCAGCTAGAAGTTAATGGCAAATATTTACTCTTTGTCAAATTATGTTTTCTCATAAAGTTGATTTTCTAAGTTAACCTGACATACCCAACTTGCCTTGGGGTAAACCAAGAAAAACTGAGGGTCCAATCCCTCAGGCTGAATCACAAGAGTTCTGATTTATCAAGTGCTATGCACAGTTCTGCTTCTAATGAAAGGCAGTATTTTTTCATGAATGAGTAATAGGAATGACATTTAGAAAACTTCAACTGACTGGTCTTGGCATTGTGACTTTGGCTCTGGCTTGGTGTAAGTGTAGAGCTTTAGACCTTAACTGCTTAAAAGTTGATCTCCTCATGAAATGTTTAAGGTGTCTGCAGAGCATTCCCAAGTTGCATGGCATTGTCATGCAAATATAGCTTAATTCATTATAATTGAAATAATGTTTTATTAAACTGTTACACAGCTTTCTCATTTTGTAAACCAAATACAGAATAAATGCTTTGTTATTATTCTCTCCTTTTCCATTTCCTCCAAATTCACTGATATAAGCTAATTAGTTAACGGTGGTTTATTTATATGTTAATGCAATGGCACAAGGGAGTGAAATGTTAAGACTTTGCATTCCTTGCTGCATTTCAACTGCAGTTCCCTTTCAGCTCACAACTCTACTAAATAGTTTTCAAATGATTGTTTGAGAAGCAAGGTACCCCTTCTCTTCCTCTCACAGAAACTATATGGGTGTTTATTCCCTCTGCCCACTCTCAGCTGCTGAAACTGTCACCACTCAAAGTTCCTGAAGCTTATCTCCTCTTTTGTTCAAGCAGACATGCTTCTAATACAGCCTTAAAAGCCACACTGAACTGATCTGAAGTGGCAGATGTAACGCATTTGTCCTTTCAGGCAGCACATTCCCACCAATGGTAGAGAGACAGAAGGGTGCATCATTTCACCAGCTTTCTTAGGGCTGTTTCTAAATACTCTGCTCAGAGAGTGTTGTGACACGACTTGCAGCCCATGGGGGAACCACCATGCTGGAGCATTCCATTCCCAAAGGATTGGACCTTGTGGAAAGCACCCATTCCGAAGGACTTCATGGAGAACTGCAGTGCATGGGAAGGACCCACACTGGAGCAGTTCATGAAGGACTGTCTCCTGTAGGAAGACCCCATGCTGGAGCAGGAAAAATGTGTAAGGAGACAGGAGCAGCAGAAAGAAGGGTAATCAACTGACCACAACCCCCCTTCCCCATCCCCATGTGCCACAGAGGTAGAAGAGTCAAGAATGAAGTTGCCCTTGGGAAGAATAGGATGGGGAGTGGGAGGAGGTGGCTATGGTTTATCTCTCCCTATCTTCCTCTGTTATTAACTGGCAATAAATTAAATTGCTCTTCAACAAGTCAAGTCTGTTTTACCCATGACAGTGACTGGTAAGTGATCTCCTTATCCTTACGTCAATCCATGAGCCTTTTCATTGTATTTTCTTCTCCTGTTCTGCTGAGGATGGGGAATAAATTAGTGTATTAGTGGATGTCTGGCAACCAGCCTAGGTCAACCCACCACAGGTAGAGATTCTCTTTATACATATACAAGTATCCCTTAACACAAAGAGAAACTTTTGAGTCCCCTCCTGTCATGTAAAGGACAAATTCCAAGAATGCAGCAAAAACACATCAAACGCAGATCCATCCTGGCAGAGTTTGTGTTATCACAGTGCTTTGTGCCCTGCAGAGAGGCATAACAAATCAAGATGTGCTAAGCATCCGACGGCTTTGAAAGACAAGCAAGGGTACTCTTCCTGCTATGACAAGTATTTTTGGAAAAGAAATATAGTTTAAATAACCTTTAATTCTGTGAGAAGCAGCTGCACTTAAATTTTACAAGGAATTTGGTAGAGGCCACAAATCTGACCTCTGCCTCACATATTGGTTTGCATGATTGAAGGGATACAGGCTGGACCAGCCAGGAGGTGTGTTGCACTTTTACTTAATGTGTGTTACCGTTGTCAAGCAACATAAATTCAGGGCAATAGTCAAATACTGCCATAAGTCAACAATGACCCTCCAGCTAGCCATCAACCTTGAAATAAGCTGCTGAGATGCAAACATAACCTTTTCGTCATTTTTCTGCAATGGAATACCACTTCATTTCTGCTATTTTCCTCTATTTCTTTCCCCTCCCACCCTATTATGGGCAGAAGAGTGTGACAAAAATGCTTGCTGATCTGTCACTATTTCTTTAACACTAAGTGGTCTGTCATCATTTCTTTAACATTGAGTTAACAGCTACTACTCTCAGTCCAGTGTTTCAACATGTTGCTTCCTAATCAGCTGGAAGAACCAGGAGACAGGACTTCAAGTGTCCTTTCCTCTCCTTCCACTGTCTACCAAACAAGCTGTGCTTACATGATCCAGGGCTGCAAAGTTCTGTGTCGCTTGCCTCGGGTGTTCAGAGGGAAAATGTCTTCATGCCCTGCAATGAACAATGAAGTTGGAGGGAAGAGAACAGGATGTCCTCCCGGACTGCAGAGCTCTGCAGTTTTCCAACCTAAGGGCCATAAGCAAGCCCAGATTTAAAAGACTGAAAATGGAAAACCAAACCCTGTGTGAAAGCACACACAAGGGTTTTGAATATGACCAAGCAAAGAACTTATATGTATGGAATCTCAGAAGACTTGAAGTTCCATTGACTTCAATGAAAATGCAAAGACATATTCATGTACTCTGACAAGGCAAGGCCTTTGTGAAAGTTACGCAAGGCTTATTAAGTGCTCTGAGGGCTATGTATGGTGGCTCTACCTAAGTGCAGATTGAAGGAGACATTTTACTTCTACTGAACCCAGTGATGTGTACAGTTTCCACAGGAGAGCCATACCTGTCAGGATGTCTTGAGCAAGGATATTCAGAGGCTGAGCTTATAAAATATGGCTTACCCTCTCAGAATGGAGAAAAGAGTTCAATCATTATTTATTTAGGTTCAACTCACACTTCAGTTCATTCATATTTAATGGATTCAAGTTCAATCCCTATTCCACCCACCAAGAGAGAAAGATGGAACTTAAAATGGAAATACCAGAGGCCTTCTGACTATGTTCAAATTTCACAAGTTAAAGACTTTTGCAAATAAAAATGTGTTTGAGAAATTCATAGATTAATAAAGTAGCCTTATGCAACATATATTTTTTGTTTACTTAGTTGTTTGAGACCTCAGAAACACTGACAACACTAGATGCCAGCCACATGTTCTTATATAGCTGGACCAGAAAGAAAAATTTTTGCTAATTGATAGACCTGAGTCATGTTATTTCAGTGATGGCCCTAGGAAGTTAGTGTGATTTCTTGTTTATTGACTCTTGGTCATTCTGCAATGCATTGGTCAGATACTTCCTCAAAGCATTCCTCCATCCAGATCACTGTAGAGTTCATGAAATCTTAAATTTAGAGGAAAGAAATTCCAGTTCTTCATCTGTACTTTCAAGGTTAAGTATGTTTAATGTTGATTCTGGATGTCATTAGTTTTGTTCTCTGAGCAAAGTATCTCTCTCTTCATTTATATGTGTGTTAGACAAAACTTTATTGTACCATTGCCCAAATTTGAGAGTAGGACTACTATGTGACCACTATGCACATCTAATGAACTGCATATATTCATACAGGTTTTGCTTTTAATAATTTTTCGATAACATTTATAAAGCCTCAGGAAAAGAAACAGCTGAATGGAATAAACTGACCTTCTAATAAAATACCATGAAGTTCTTCATAGCACTATTCACCTTGGAGAATCTTTGTTGTTGTCTTAGCAGGATTAAAGCACTGTCATAATTCCTTCAGTGGTATTCCATGCTCATTTTTGCTTCAGGATATGTACTTCAGCACTTTCTATGTGGCAGCCAGGTGTTTTATAAGGTGGCAGAAATCCATAGGCTCAGAGAGTCTTTTAAATATGCTTTAATTTGAAAGTCATCTTGTAGGACAAACTAAGAGGGCTCTTAGCCTTCTTTTCTTAAAAAATAACCCAAACCCCCTTACGTAACCAAATGTCTGTCTTTCAAATTTCCTTTAACTTGTGAGTCCACTGGCAACTTGCTTGTGTCAAAATGCTAGTTGTGTCCGAGACATTAACATCCTAAAACTTTATGAATATCAACTGAAGAAAATGCTGGTGTCACTGCAGAGAACTCACAAAGGAGAATGATTTTTTTCTCCTGGAATGATTTTCCATCTTCCTGGGCAAAAGCAGACCACCCAATATATACATACATGCATGTAGACACAGAAGCCACCAAAATGCACCATCAAATGCATCATCATGCAAAGCCATCAAAACACATGAACTATTGCACATTGTCGTTTCTGCCCAGCCAAAGCTGCGCAAAGACAGAAAGGAGCACAGAAGACTACTGTAGCCAGTAGTGTATACACACTGTATACTACAGAGTGTAGTATTTCAGAGTTATTTTTTTAAGGAGACATACATACCATGCCTTAAGAATGATACGAGAGATTGCACTAATCCGAACTTCGAAAGATTAAGGGAAAACAACTCCCAACTCCTTCTTATTTTAAGTGCATCATTTTTAGTGCCAAGAGAACATTCTGTTCTGCAAGAACACATTTATTCTTTTTGGTCTTGAGGCAAAATGCTCAATTAGTGAAATTTGCCTTCCCTTAATTTTTGTTGATGGTAATGACTGTTGTCACTATTGTTATTCATCTCAAGCCTCAGTAATTTCAGCATTTAGTCAAAGTATCAAGTCCTAATAATATAGGGTCAATTGCTTTGCAGGATACTGATTGATGAACACTTAGAGTGACCAAACCTAGGAGAGGACAGAGGAGGTGATATGCTGCACTTTTTGTAGTAGTGACTATGAGGTGCAACTAAGTGACCATGAAACACAAAGCTTGTGCTGCAGTAGCCTTCTTGGATATGGATTTAACCAAGAACTTGTTGAAAGAAGGAGTTGCTTAGGTTTTGAAAGAAAGACTAATGCAGCAGATTTCTCAGGCTGATGTATTTGAGTGAGTGTTCCCACCAGCAGACTGCTGCTCTGGTTCTCTCACTTAACCACTGAATTGGTTTCTTTAGCACTGTCATATCTCAAACAACATTCCCGGGGAATGTTTTCTTTCCATTCACTCCCTGTCTGTAGCTCAACTGTTGCTGTTACATACATCACAAGTATCATTTAATGAATTAACTAGAGGTGGGAGAGATGTCTGCATTTTTCACAGAACTGAATTAGGGATAGGAACGTGGTTTTTTGCAAGGTAACAGTAAGAGCTCTGAGGTGCTGCACAGTGGTCTTGATCTGTGCATGGTCCTTCTACTTCAAACCCAGTGCTGTACACAAGATTTCTTTTGCCCTTTCATGGCCAGGGAAGTGGATTAAGTGAAAAATCAGCTCTCCGAATGGCAAAGGGTGGCCATGTGCTTTTCTGCACCACCCCCCACTCCGTTTATCGCTCCTAGCCTAGATTTATAAAGCAGTCTCTACTAGATATTTTAAAAAAAGCAAAACCAAAACCAACAAAATCCCCACTGAAAACCACTTTCAAGTATAAAAAGGTTTTGAGGGTTTTCTAAATGTGTCTGAGGAGTTCTTTCTGGTTTGGATTTGGAGGATCTGCCATGATTCAAACAAAAGTATGCTTGCCCACTGATTAACCCTTTGCTAGATGGTAAGCTCAGGAGCATTTGATAACAACTTCTAATGCCATGACTCAGTCAGCCCTGGATACAGGTTGGTCTTTAATTTCAGCAGAATTATCAAGGTTATCTCAGGTGAGCAAAAGCCTCCTCCCCAGGCACATGGGAACCCTGCAGACATCTTGCTCAGTGCTCTCCAAACTCACCTCTTACTAAACCATGCCGCATCCTGCCTGCTATACTAAACAGCCCTCATTTTCACCTTCCTCAAAGGACAGCCTAGACTCACTCCAACAGCCTGCTCACAGAGGTATCTATAGCACAGCAGCTCCTCAAAGGGACCTGGGGTCCTACAAGCACACAGGATAGAAAGGAGGGAGCACTCCACTTTTGCCCTGCTGAGGACCGACTGTTCTCCCATCTGTCTGTCTTCTCCAGCATCCTTATGGGAATATACTCCCGCAGAGAACTTTGGCCCCCCTGGCTCAGGGAATAGTCCCAGGCACAAGGCCACACAGTACAGCACTAATATTATCAAAGTCCAACAGCTGCATTGGCCCTACTGGGACAATGCCACAACATTCAAACTTGTACCTGTTGATGTCCTGCACTATATTCATCTGAAACCAATGCTGCACAAAAGCTTTGCATCTTTTTGTTTGCTTTTCGCAAGCTATGATGCCCATTTAAATTTCCACATGACCACTCTACTGAGCAATTTTAATCACAGGAGTGCTTTCATTAGCAGGTTTACTGAGTTGGTTTGTGTTGTGCTTAAATCATTGAAATCTTACCTGTGAGCAACGTAACACACTAAACTGTATTTCCTCTAGTGTTAGAGGTAAAGTCTGTTATCCTGCCTAAAATAGGAATTTTGGAACTTTTTCCATGGTACTGCTCATGCAAAGACCTCTACAATACAGATTAATATTGTACAACCTTCTCTGCACTGTACATGTGTTTTGAGTTACTCTTCCCTGAAGATACTAAGAGTGCAACACTGCAGGGATCTTGGAGGGGAAAGAAAAGCCATCTTTCACAGTAATCTACCCTTATTAAACCAAATGTGTATTAAGCTCTTTTTAATGTATAAGTCTTTTCTACAGTGTCTCTTAATGCACTGGAGTGCTTGGAGCCACAGAAGCTGCACAACAGGGACTGTTTGACAAATGCTTACCCACTAGCCATAATTAGTAGACTAACTATCTCTCACTGACAAGGAATCCTACATTCTCAGTCCCCTTTAACCAAAGGCTTCCCTCAAGACCATCTTCAACTGCAAGACCTTGTCTGGACATCATCTAGCATGTTTGGTAGCTCAACAGCATCTAGGAGGTTCCAACTGTAGCTACCCAAGACAGAAATAAGATCGTAGCTCCTGTCTGCATATATGTAATCAAACCTTCAAACACTGCATCCTGTACTTTCCCATTAGTTAAAATGCTCCATTTCATTAAACGCACAGTCAAGCCTCAGTCATTACCAGCAGCATGTGTTCAACTTAAACCATGTGCCTTCAATTGCTACTGTTGGCCATTTCCAGCCTTCACATCCCCAGTGCACAATAGTGCAAGGAGCTTGTGTAGAACTCCTGGTTTTCTGACAGGCTACAAACTCTCAGTTGTTAGTCTGTTATCTGCCTGTTCACCCTTTGCACTCCTTACAGTCATGCTCCATTGCCTCACCTGCGCTGCTACAATAATTAACCTCCCTGTTTACAGGCACACATAGCATTGCTACAGCATATACATGTCTCAAGCACAATCCCAGGCAAATGAAAAAGGCTGCAATATACCTAATGCACAAGCAAGAACATAATTACCATTTGACCTCTGTTTGGGGTAATGCACTTCTATAAGTAAAGAGTAAAACACTGCCTTTATTTTGATGGCATTTGACATTTACAATGTAATCCTAAGGAAGAAGCCAAATTTATTTGCTTTTTTATAAAAATACCTGCTTTTACACAGTTGAACTTTCCCTTTGTATTCCTAGTTTGTTCCAACAGCTCTGTATCAGAGCATAGAAATTGAAGGAAAATCCTGTATTGTATCCCATCCCCTCCTCTTGCAGGTACAACGTCATACTATTCCTTTCACAAATATTATCCAGCTCTTAGGCATGTTTGGTTTTGCCCTCATTACTGTCAGAAAGTCAGTCTGGAACCTCATGCTTCTGATGGCTGGGAATCCAATTTGCATTTAAAGTTTATTCATGGCTTTTTAATATCCATTTATTCATGTGCCACTCTTGTCACTTCACTTGGACTTTTCCTTTTGACTGGGAAGTTGGTGCTCTTGGATATTTACAGCCATCATGTTCCAACAAGTTTTTATTTCAGTTGGCCAACCAAACCATGCTCTTTCAATGTCCTCCACGTGGACATCAGGCTTCCTGGTCCCCTCATCAACCCTCCTGAACTGTTCCAGTCTGACTTTGTCTTTCAGGAGGGAAGACTTGGAAGTTTACACAGTTGTCCAGCTAAGGTCTTAGAGCATCTTGTCCCATTACTCAGGCTCCTTCTCTTTATTGAAAAGCTATCTCTGAAACTAGATGTATTATCCCACTTGCTTTTTTTTTTTTCCAGCTAACTTCACCTTTTTCAAGTCACTATAAGGTGTCAGAACCATCTAAATTTTCTGCATGAGATCTTGCCTTTACAGATGTCATTAACAAAACCCGACTGAACTTCCAGTACGGAAACGATTTAATGTTCTGAATCCTGAACGGGGCCTTCACCTTCCTCCAACCACTCAGACCACAACATACAAAAAGCACAAGTTCTGTAATCATGCACAAAACTCTAGCAAACTCAGAACAAAAACATTCACTCACTTCCTGCATCCCATTCACCTCCCTCAGCTCTTACACATTTGAAAGACTCTTCTTCACATCTATTCACCTTCAGCTAGGGAAAAACTCCCCACAGTATAAAACAGATGAAAGCTTCAGTCTAAAAAGGCTGGTGTTTGAGCTTGTGCTTCTGCTCCACAGGAAAACACAATTAAAGCTGATCCATTTGCTTCTGGATCACAGTTCCATAAGACCCTCTTGGCAATCGCATTGCAGAATGAGCGCCACAGAAAACATAAGCCAGAGTTTTCTTCCTCTGGCAAATTTCATTAAATGCACATTCTCTTCCCCATGTGCCTTAAGAAATTCCCTCAGTTTTTACATGCCCTTAATGATACTTGAATAAAAACAGTAATTTGGCTTTCAAGTAACCAGTCTGTGTGGGCTGCTCAACTGCAGCAAATTGTCCTTTGTAAAAACCCCAACACACACAATGAATTTTATCACCGGTTAAATCAACTACTTGAGCCATAACTGGACGTTTAGCTTGGGAAAAATAATACCTTTGCCAGCACTGTGATAAGGAACACATGAGCCCTCTGTAGAGCTTTCAGATTTGTAGAGCAGCTTCCTAACTACTCACTAGACATCCAGAACAGGCTGAGAAACATTACAGGTGAGTCTATGTTAGCCTTTAGTTCAGATCAAGAGTGCCCTTTTGAAGCGAACTTCCCAATTGCCCCCCACTTACCATGCTTTGGTTCATGTGACTGAGCACTTGTGGAGAACACAATCTGGAAGTCTTTCACATGAGACTTTCTGTAAGCAGCTTTCCATGACTATCTCGATGGCACACCAGTTGCTGACAGACGTGGATTCCACAGGATCGGACCAGACCAATCCACCCTGAAATGTATGCATGTTGGTATGAAGTCTTCAGTGCTAACTGTTTTGCTCTACAGACCCACTCCTACTGGTCCCCTGTACTTACTGATACAGTCAGAGTCCAGGTCAGCCTAGATGTCATGCTTCTCAAGCACCT
>JBCJKH010019583.1:0-10097 GCA_039877255.1 Loriculus beryllinus
CTGCCAGGGATGGGGCAGCCACAGCTTCTCTGGGCACCCTGTGCCAGCGCCTCAGCACCCTCACAGGGAAGAATCCTTTCCACAAAGAATTAACTCCTTCTCCCCCTGCAGCTCCCCTGCACCCTGCACATCCCAGCCTTGGCACACACCTGGCAAAACAAGCCATGCCAACATCTCACATCTCCCCTCCACAGCTCAGGGAGGACCTGGCACTGGGTTAAACAGTGCTGCAGAAGAGGAGTCAGCCTGGTTTGAAGGCTGAGTCCTGGGGGGAACCATCAGCCCCACAGCGATGCCCTCCAAGAGCCATGAAGCAGCCTGCAGGCATGGGGTGAGCCCTGGTGCTGGGCTCTGCACCTCCTGGGCAGCTTCCCCATCTCTATAAATACCTCCATGAAGATGAGTCTGCAGACGCAGCTTGCTGTAGATGACAGCATTAGAGGCACATCTGTTTCTCCTAAACAGCAGTCTCGTGCTGGGTTCATTTGGTCCGTTTGCGGTGGGGAAGAGTCGCTTTCGACATTCAGCGATGTCTCGTGTCTGGGGGAAGTGAAGGGGGGGGGGGGGGTGAGGGATGTATTTTTGTCTCTATTTAGCCACAAAAATTTGTGCTTAGAATAAAGATAAATATTCCTGTTTTCCGTTTGCTGCCAAACGGGAGGCAGATGATTTCTTGTGCGAGCCTTCATTTGCTGGAGAGCTCGGTGGCCTGTTGGAAAAATAAATGCTCTGATGGAGAAAGCTGATGAGCGCGTATCAACCGGTCACTGCAAAGAACAGCTTCAACCTAACCAAAACAGCAGTCCCCAAAGCTTTTGACAATATATAAGTCAAAAGGTGACAGGCCTTTGGTGAGTGATGTAGTCATCCCTCCTGCAGGCACGGCTGCACCGGCCTCACCACAGCCGGCATCAAGTTTCAGTGCCAAATACACCCCTTTTGCACCCAAACCAGGCTGTTGGCTCCTTTCTGGCAGCCACCAGCAGGACCCAGCAATGGGGGAAGTAGATAGGGAAGAAGCCTGGGATGTGGCTCCTGCCTGGGATGCTCCTGGCTGATGGCAGCACCTTCTCCCCATCCATAGGGTCACCTCCCCATCAACAAGTTAAGGCCAGGCAAGAGCTCCCTGTGGCTTGGTTCTTCACACTGAGAACTGCACAAATGCCTAGAGAGTTTTCCTAATAGATCCCATTCCCCACCCACCCCCCCCCCCCCCAAAGCTTTTTTATTAAACCTTTCCAGCTCATGGTAAAGGAAATATTATGATCAGGAAGAATAAAACTGCTGGTTTACCCAGAGCTGCTTCATTTTATAGCAGATTAAAAGCAAGATGGAGAGTCAATAATGCCAGGAAGCGGGGGCCAGGGGATGAGCACAATGTACATGCTGAAGGCAGCACAGAAGAGATTGGAGGCTGGAAAGACAAAAGCTTCTCAAGATTGAAGCCTCAAAAGCAGAATCAGCTCCTCAGATGATATAAATCACCTGAGCTCCCCTGACACACTGGGATGGCTGTAGCACAGCTTTTATGTATTGATTTAAGGGAAAATAAAGGTCAGGGGCTCAGCTGCAGAGAGGCTGTTCAGCTCTGGGTGGGTAGCCATGAGCAACAGGGAGGATCTGCAAGGGATGGAGAGGAGCCCCAAGAAAGGTGCATACATGCTGGAGCTACGTTAGCCCCCAAAGACTAGGAGAGAACCTGGTGCGACCCGCTGAGGGTAACTGACTGCAGCCCAGATCTGCAGGGTTAGCACAGGCATCCTGGGCTTTGGGAACGTCCAGAGCCGAGTCTGGAGCTCACCATCACTTAACTCCGACCTTCCCCTCCGTCTGGCCTAACCCACAAAGCAAAATCCCAGAAAGGCCAAAGCGGGGCCAGCTGGGAATGCTGCCTGCAAATGTCACGGCGCTGCCGGGAACAGGGTGACTGCACGGCAAACCTGGGTGTGCAAACATCGCTTGCTAAATCCACGGCTCGGAGGCGGGGTAGGTTTGGGGGATAAAGGTTTCCTGAGCCATGGAAAGGCCAGCTCCCCGCCTGGGGACCTCAGCAGGCTGCCTTTCCTGAGCAATGCTCTTTATTTACTCAATGAGCCGCAGCTTAGCTCCGAGCGAGCTGCCTGGAGCAAGCGTCTGCACGAGGGCTGCTGCTGGCTGCGGCGAGGTGTTTGCTGTCTGTGCAGAGATGTGCAACGGTCCCGGAAGGCTCTTGGTGGGTGGGAGTGGGAACCCACTTAACCCTCATCAACTGCATCCTCTCTGCTGGCCAAAACCACGTCCTGCTTTACCAGAAACACAGAATTGATGGTGACAGCCACCATGGTGTCACCGGGGGCTGTCCAGGGGATGGGATGGATGATGATGGTCCTCTCAGGGCCAAGAGGCTGAAGGACATGGTCCCACCATCGTGGTCCTGCTGAGGAGATGCTGTTTGAGGAGAAAGGAAGGATTGTGACATCTCTGCTCCCCTTTTTATCTCTGTGCCCACTAAAATACACTTTGGGAAATGAAAGGCGAGTGGTCTACGCCCAAAGGGCGGTGGAGGTAGTGTGGGACCAGCAGCCCCACGCAGCCTGGAGGAGGGGGTGAAGCTGAGGCCTTGCTGGGCTCAGCTCCCTGGGGTTTATCTCACTGTCTGTTTTCATCATTTCCCTGCGAGAAGGGAAAGGGACCACACAGGAGCAGAAAGTCCTGGAAATCTGTGAAGGAGAACGTTCCCAGCACCCCTCCCTGCATCATCATCCCTGTATGCAGTTGGCTATGGAGGACATACAGCTCTGTATAGGCTCCAACCTGGTGATTAAATTCCTGTTTACAGCCAGCAAACACACTTTCCCAGCTCTGACCCTCCTGCCTCAGTTGCACATGTGATCGCTTTGATGGACCAAGTGGACCAGGACTTGGATAATCCCATCTTGACCAGCCTGTCTGTTCCATCGCTCCTTATCAGACACCGCTGTCACTCCTCTGCTCACGCTCCAGAGACTTCCTAAAGGCTGCTTGTGCCCTAGAACTTTTCCAAAAGAAAGAAAAACCAACCTAAAAACTCCAGTAGAAGCAGGGGGAGGAAATTGCTTCAAGTTTCTTAACTATCTCATGGAACAAAAATGCTTCTGAGGGAAAGAGGGGGTCAAATGTCCCTCATTAACACTGATTTACTGAGAGGGCTGGGAAGTGGAAGAGGGAGAGAGTCCAGCTGCCTGTCCCAGTGCACAAGGAGCCTGGTTTGGGATCCAGGCTGGGAGGTGCGAGCTGGTCACCCCAGCATGAGATCGGGGTGGCAGCTTTACTATGGCTTCACCAGCAAGCAGGTACAGCGGGGTGCAGGCTGCACCCCGAGGCAGAGCAGGCAGACCTGCATTAACACAGCAGAGCTCTCAGCTTGGAGCAGCAGTTTGGAAACTTGGTGGCTTTCAGAAGAAAAGAGCAGAAGTTGAGCCCATTCAACCCAATTAAAACTCCTGAGGAAGCACAGAGAGGCAGGATGCAATTACCCGCACTGGAATCCCAGTTCAGAACAGGAGGCAGAGCTCTCCGCATCAAATTAATCCCTGGTGTAACTCTGCTGAAGTTACACCAGGGCTATAATTGGCCTGAAACATTTTAACTATCTCATTTAATGTTATTCATGCTCTGCTGGAGATGAGAATGTTTATCCTAAATGAGAGACTTTAATGCTCTGTAGCAATAATAGAGTGTGAGGCTTATGCGGTTTCTCATTTACAAGGATGCTGGGGAGGCCAGATTGTCATGGAAGATGCAGCAGAAACTCCCCAGATCTTTAACCATTCCCATGGCCCTGTTGTCCTTCCACTCTTCCCATGCCCAGGCTGCTTCTCCATCTCCTAGAGATGGTGAGGGCTTCTAGTCCAGACCCAGCCAGGGGGAGATGTAAAGTGATCACAGAGTGATTTGGGTTGGAAAGGACCTTAAAGCTCATGCAGTCCCAATCCCCTGTCACCTTCCACTAGAGCAGGAGAAGAAGGAACAGAAGGCACTGAGAGAGGGTTTTCAAGACTAAAGCCCCTATAAATCATGGCTATTCCCCAACAACAGACTTGCCTCCGTAGTGATGCTGAACAAGGGGACATCCATTGATGAGAGCTGGCTCCGTGGCCTTTCTCCAAGTCACCCCAGGGAAGCTCCTGCACAAGGAGCAGGGTCAGTGCTGCGGGTAGCTCAGGAAGCTCACAGAGCACCACATCCCTGCTGCCAGCCAGACACCCTCCACTGACAGTGTTTCCAGCTGCCAGCCCTGGGTTACCCACCCCGCTCAGAGGATGACCCCAAACCCACTGTCCTTTGAGCTGCAGCCTCATAGTGAGCTTGTCTCCATTCTCCACAGTGGGAGGCAGCAGGACACTGTTACCTTCCATTGGGAACTTGTCTCAGGAGCCACAATCCATTCCCTCCCCTTCCCACAGCGATGCTATCAGCCACCCAAGCACACATCCTGCTGCCTGGAAAAGCACAGCCCGTGTTACATTCCTCCTGCCACAGCTGCCCTCTGGCTGGTGGAGCTGCCAGGGATGCAGTTTGGCCCTGAAGCTCTGCTGTGTGCCCTGCATCCCCTCCAGCCAGCCCTGGCAGGTACCACTCACTGCAGGCTCTGCAGCGGCATTACCCGGCTTTTGGAGGCTTGTGATGATCTGCCATTAAACCACACTTCCACTCCCTAGGCTGTTTTTAAGACCGAGCCCTGGTCTTTCCCTCTGCTCTCTTGCCAGTGGAAACCGCAGGAAAGGCAGATCTGTTTGTTCCAAAGCAATCTGAAATGCCCTGTAGCTTAGTAGAGGCTCGAGCATTACAATTCATTCTGGCTCCTCTCTGTTCCTCAGAGGATATTAGATCCTTCTCTTGATATTTCCTCACTCTTTGTAGATGTTACCCTAGTTTTCATTTCCAGGGCTTCCAGACTGTTTTTAACAATGCTGAGCTTTCAAGATGCTTCCTTCCAACTTTCTCCAGCCATGCTTTCCCAGAGCCTGAGCAGCTTTGATTATTCCCAGATGTTGTTAGGTTTCTAACCCCACACTAGTATTGTATAACAGCTCGGAAAGAAGACTGGTAGCATGCATCCTGGATTCTCTTGTTCACCAAATGCCTTCCTGAGCAGAACATGTATGGGATTTATCCTACAAAGGCAATTCCATTAGCACCAGGTTACCTTGCTGTGGTTGAAATCCTCTTGCTGATAAAGATAACCCTCTGAAAGCAGAGGTCATTTTCTCCACCCAGTTCCTCCTTATCCTCTGCTGAGACCTCCAAGCAGGATGACACATTCCCAAGCCTGCAGAGAGGCCTTGGAGCAGGTATCACTGAGGCTGCCAGGCAGCACCTAATACAAAAGACCTCGTTCAGCTCCAGGCCAGCCTAGATTCAAGCTGTGGCCATCCCTACCCAGCCAACAGCAGCTCTGTTCAAGCCAAGTTTTCCTTGGCCTGGGAGGATGTGTGTGTATATCCTGCAAGGCCAAAGTGTGGGGAGTAAGGAGCTGTACACAACTGGCTGAGCTCCTAACAAACCTCTGCGGCCCTCCTGACTCCGGGAATCCTGCTGCTCTCATGCTTAAACCATTGCATTGCTAAACACACATAAAACATATCCCCATTCCCACTAGCAGAGAGCCAGGGTGTAGCCGAGCTGGCAGGAGATGCGATTGCTCTCAATCATCCATAAATGTTCCCAAGATCACCCCAAGTTTCTTGGTGTGTCCACCCACCCTGTTGGACCCTTCCACTTGTGTTTCTCAGCCCAGTGCTCAGCTCCACAAAGCCCGAGGTTACTGGGAGGGATGTGAACACATCACATAGCATCTTCTTCCCATATGAGGAGGACCACGCCTGGGCAGTACAAGGAACAACAACGAAGAAGGAGGAAAACAAGACAGGGAACAAGGGGACTAAAGTAAGCAAAAGATAATATATTTTAGCAGAGGGTTAAGCTAAGGGAGAAGCCAACCTGCCACAGCATGTCCCCACGACTGCACTGTGGTACCCAGCCCTGCTGGCTTGTACAGCTACAGCTAGGGGAGCAGATGAGAGGAAATCATAGAATGGTTTGGGTTGGAAGTTCCAACCCCCTGCCATGGGCAGGGACCCCTTCCACTGGAGCAGCTTGCCCCAAGCTCCTGTGTCCAACCTGGCCTTGAACACTGCCAGGGATGGGGCAGACACAGCTTCTCTGGGCACTCTGTGCCAGCGCCTCAGCACCCTCACAGGGAAGAAGTTGTGTCTTATACCTAACCTGAACTTCCTCTGATTCAGCTTGAACCCATCACCCCTTGTCTATTGCTCCATTCCCTGAAGAAGAGTCCCTCTCCAGCATCCTTGTAAAATACCAGCTTCAGACACTGGAAGCTGCTCTGAGGTCTCCATGCAGCTTCACTTCTCCAAGCTGAAGAGTCCCAGTGTTCTCAGCCTGTCTTCATATGGGAGATACTCCAGCACTAAACCCAAACTGACCCTCCAGGAAGATCCTACCCCAAGAACAACATCAATGCCTCTGGCCTGGACACAGAACCCACCATAACAGGGTGCAGCCTGATGTGCCTCAGGCCAGCCCTGTGTGAGCTGGTCGGGCCAGAGCTGCACCCACAGGTGTTCAGGAGAGCAGGGAGGAGGTTGAGGGAGGAGGCCCACAAAGCCAAGCTGTGATTGAAGAGTGTCAGTGCTTGGAAAGCACAACCAATTTGCTTTTAGTACAGTTCATGCCTCTCCAGCAGTGCCCAGAATAACAAATCCCCTTCACCCTCCGAGCCTGAATGCTGCAGGAAGCTGCTGAGAAACTTAATTGATTAACTGGATGCGTGCACAGGAAAAAAGTGCCCAGCATCAAGGAAGTCACTGTCCTGACAGCTCACACACACACTGGTGGGAGATCAGAGAGCCCAGCTGCAGCTCCTTACCACACAACCCCTTCTTTTAGCCCGGGAACAAGGCAAGCTCTGTTTTGATGGGGACACCCATTCTGCAGTGGCGTCAAGGGGCTGTGTCCACATTGCCCTCATCACCCATCCGGGCCGGGCAGGCACAGCCCCATCCTGTCCCAGCACCATCAACTGGTGAAGGAAGCAGGTTCTGGGCTGCCTGCACCTCTCACTTGACAACCCCAGAGGTCCTGTGAGCCCTGGAAGCCCCTGAGCAGCAGGAAGAGGTGCCCTGAGAGCATCCAGGGTGCAGTGGAACGAGCTGAGCACATCAGATGAGCCAAGATTCCTGATGCCTCACAGCATCCTCCCTAAAAAAGAGGTGCCCAGCTTCCCCAGCCCCAGCAGGCCATCTCCCCCCTTCCCAGCCCCTGCTTGGGCTCTCTACTTTGCTCTCAGCATCTCTAGCTCTGCCCTGCCTGTCACAGGGTCACCCTGTCACCACACAGGATTGCTTTCCCCATTTGGCTAAAGAAAACAAGAAGCCAAAGGCCTGCAGGGGCTGTGAACTTGCCTGTCACATTCCTGACAGTATCAAAACCTTTTGCTGCTTGTGTTTTTCCCAAACTGTCACCGCTCATCACACCCCTTGCTTAAACCTCTGATCCCGAAAGCTTCCCTGAGGTCTCTCCAAAACAAATGGAGAGAGCGTGCTCTGTTCTCCATGGGGATCAGACACCACCTCAAAAGCAACGAGGCTGATAAGGCCAGTGCTCCCCAGAGCAGGTCCAGGCAGAGCCAAGCACTGTGTGGCTGCCAAAGGTGGGAGGCAGGCAGCCTGCAGACCCCCAGCTTCCTCCCCCTCCCTCCAACAACTCAGCTCCTGCTTCTTGGCTCCAGGAAGGATGAAAGGAAAAACAAAGGGTTCTGCCCTTCTGTTTGCTTTCTGCTGAGCAGAACTGCTCCCGTGTTCCCTGTTTTCCCTATTGCTGCTCTTTGCTATTTGACCTGAGCAGCCCAAAGGAATTTGAGTCACGGTGCATTCCCAACGCAGCATCGGTTTTCTAGAGCAAAACGGAACCAGCTGCCAAGAAACAAATCCTGGCACTTCTCCTGGGTGGAACGAAACTGCTTGAAACCCTGGGGGGAAACTATCAGAGCTCAGCTGCAGCAGAACGCAGCCCACCCCAGCCCAGCCCCTCCAGGGATTCCTGCAGCACGAGGGGGCTCAGACAGAGACTAATGACCATCATGACAGTGTCCATACGGTACCTCTTTGAAAGCTAGGAGTGAAAGAGGAGCTAAACAGAGCTCTCTCCTTCAGCCGAAGGCAGTGCTGTGGGAAGGAGAGCACTCTGGCTGAACCAGCTCCAGCATCCAAGTCCAATCGTGCCCAGTGTCCTACCTGCCCAGGCCTGTTGTGCCTATTGTAAGCAGGCAGGATAGGGGCAGGTGGATGGTGCTGATATGGGACATGCTGAGTTCATGCATGATTTGCTGTGAATGAGCTTCTGAGGCTTGTCAGGGCTAAGTGAGGTTTACCTAAGTAAAGTGAGTTTACCTAAGTAAGCCAGGGGAAGGAGGGATGCCCACACAGGCACGGCCTGAGCTGGCTCTCAGGTTTGAGGTGGTGGTGTCCATGGGATCGCTGTGTACTTGAATAGCAGAGCAGATAGATGTGCATCACCCCTTTCCCAAGAGGGTTAATTTCTCCCCTAGGTATCAAGGAGATGTGGGACAGAGCCTGCAATAGTCTCCCTGCCATACTCTTCAGTTTCTTCTCAGGTTGCTGGACTCAGCGGGGCTTTCAGTGGAGGCTAAAGACTGATGTACAGAGTCTTTGCTTACCAGGAGGAGTAAGCAGCAGAGCAGCTCAGGTAGCTGATGCAGTCTGCAGAGCTCCAGCAGCGATTTGGGAGCACCAGTATTCCTTGGGAAGAGGGACATCGTCAGAGACAGACAGAAGGGAGTTGAGAGAAGACTTTCTGGAGAGCCCTGGGATCAGTTGAGACACACAAGCAGCCTCAGAACTCCTGGTTTCTTGGCCCTTCCAGCTGAGGGAACAACACTTACTCTATGTTTGCTCACATTTTGCATGCAATAGATAGAACCAGGTCAGAAACACTGGTAATGCAGTTTCTTGGAGGGTTTATACCAGCTGAGACTTGGGGTTTGCTGGTAAAAAGGTTCCCCCTCAGCCATGATGCAGGAGGCAATACACTCTTTATTCTCCACTCTGGTTGAGGCTTATCTTGAAAGTACCTACTGCAGCTAGTGCTCAGCAGTCTCAGGCTGACAGCAGTGGGCCTGATGGAGGCTCAGCTTCACCTTCTCAGTACATCATTTCAGCAGGGCATGCTGGAACAGGCTCACTCAGCAGCAGTACCAGTCAATAACTCAAACCATCTCCATGGCTCACTCAAGGAAGGGCGCTGCTGTTCCAACCACAAGGATTTTCAGGCACAAAGCATGTAGAGTTCACAGCTAGGACAGATGTAGCATTGATCTGCTAAAGCCCAAGGCAGTGACACAAGGTTAAGCCCAGGGAAGATGCATTTAGGTTTTCTGTGAGGGTAACACGAAGTTCACATTGCAACACACATCACTGACTACATGCAAGTCACGACAACCCCTCAGCTTCTAAGATGGCAGAAAAGCCTGATCTTTGAAGGAGCAGGAGCTCATTTGTGACCCAGGCTTTCAGGCCAGGTTTACATAGCAAACCAGTCTCAGCAAGACCATACTGCAGCCTTCTCCTTTCATTTCTTGGCTAGACCAGGCCGTTCTGTTACAACAACACAAGCAAAAGTCCACTGTCACAAACACCATCTGCTGAAGAGGAGGAAGGTTTCACACTGTGTCAGTCTCTTTTATCTCAGTGTAGGTTCTGCACAGGAGCTGGCTGAAGTTAGAAAACCAAAGGAGACCCCACCAACAGCTCTGCCTGGTGCTGTCTGTGGGCAGTGACTGATCTGACTAGAACAGGACTTGAGAGAGGCAGGACAGCCACAAGCAGGCAAGTCCCTCACATCCCTTTTCAAGCTCTGGTGCAAAGCAGCATCAGAGCTTCCCCCAGCTCTAGGGTAAACTGAGCCAGGGTCAGACGGGCTGCATGCTGCCACTGCTCTCCCCAGTGCAGACCAGTGGTGCCAAGCATCAAAGCACAATCCCAGTCTCTCCCCAGGCACTGGGAACACCTCTGCCCTGTGTTCTGCAAACAAGGCAGAGG